>VXBO01005590.1:19604-97123 GCA_013400135.1 Rhinoptilus africanus | reverse complement strand
TCCCTGCCCATGGCAGGGGGTTGGAAGTAGTTGATCTTTAAGGTCCCTTCCAACTCTAACCTTCTATGATTCTATGACACTGTCTTTTCTGAGAAGAGCCCAGGCAGAGTGATTTCCTTGGAAGCAGAGACAAGGAGATAAAACCACGTTGTAACATACATGCCGGCGGATGTTTTACCCGTTCCCGCTGTCAAACCTCCAGCAGGTTTGACTTTGCGCCGCCGTCACAAGCGCAGNCTGAGCTGACGGGAGGATTTTCGGCCCTCGCCGGTGTAGCGCCGGGGGGGGGGGTGGGATCGAAGAGCTGAGGTGAAACTGCGAGGCTGCGTCCCAAATGCATTAATTCCACGGTACAGGCGATTGCCGCCCTTCACCTGCTTTCTCATAGCAGCGGGGCCGCTTGTGCCTGAGCAGAGCAGAGGGGCTCGCTGGCCTTTCGGCCTGCGGGGGGTGGAGGGTGCGTGTTTCAAGGACAAGGAAGGGAAGCGCTCCCCGAGTCAGGAGGCAGCGGCTGAGGAGAAATACAGCCTGGGCTCTGCCGCTGAGTGGATGGGGAGGAACAGAAGGCAAAGGATCGCTTTTGCTTGACACAGTAAAGACCAAAGGACAGTTTCCTAACATAAAATGTCGATCAGGACAATCTGAGGGAGGTTCTGCTTCCCCCATAAAATGTCACTTGCGTGCTAATATTACAAGAGATCTATTTCCTCACGATCAAGAGAGCATGTCTCTGGTCCTGGGCTAGTTTTCCACTGGCATTAGTGGGGTCAGTTGTAGGTCTGGGATTTCTTATTTAAAAATTCTAATGAGATCTTATCTCTGTTCTGGAGTAATGCCTTTAGGATTGTCTCCGCTCAGATTGGATTGTTGGTGCTTAAACTTGGGAGCGAGCTGGGATCATCCAGCTGGGCACCGTGTTTTGGGATGGGATGGCTGAACAAGGGCACGCTGCCTGTGGTCAGTCTGTTTGAAAACCATTACATCTAGTATAAACACAGGCGTTGCTGGAGGAGGATGCCGTAACTGCTGTTAGTGAGTTTCTCTCCTGACACAAAATTAGCTTGCAGGGCTTCAGTCTTTGCTACCAAACACAAAAGGAGTAGTTAATATGTCGATGTGTATGTATGGACGCATGAATGGGAGAGGTAACCTAAATACCAAAACCATGACTTCAGGATACCAAATCCAGTTCCTCACAGCTGCAGTTACCTCCTTAATAAAACAGAGGATGCGATTGTTCAAAAGTTAAGTAATAACTACATACAAATTAGTTTTCTACGAAGTGAGTGAAATTACTATTTACCTCTCAAAACTTTGTGTAAGTTTATGGACTTCTGAGTTTCCAATGCTTGAATAAGAATCGGTGTAACTGTAGACAGAGGATTTCTAATACCCTTGAATCCTCTGTTCTTACTGAACCTAAGGGTAATGGTCATGTATCATTAGAAACTGGAAAGTAAAAAATAATTAGCTGCAAAAGTTACATATTAGACCTAAAGGAACTCCTGCAAAAAATTAAGGGAAAGTGTTCCATGAAGTGGGCAGAAGCGGGGTTTTTTCTGCATCAGTAGCCACCAGCTTTTTAACCTTGCTTCCAAATCGCTGTTACCCACAGCCCCTCCAGTCCACCAGATTTTGGACCTGACTTCCATTCATTGACTCATGCAGTTAAGCAAGGTGCCTAGAATTTCATGTGTTAAGCCATCAAACATGGATCGTGGCATTCAAAATCCAGAATGTTCCATCCTGTTTAAATGTTAATGGTATTCTGCAGATTTGCATTCATGGACGTATCACATGGGATTTTTTCCTTTTTTTGGCAGGTGACGTTGGTGACGGAAGAAGAACGAGAATGATTACATATCCATAACTCCCAGCAGTATGTCAGGTAATCATATTTCATAAGACCATCTATGTAATATTCCTTGCTTTGCTGGAATGATTATTATTAAATGTTTACTGCAGAGCACTGCTTTAACAAGTTCTGAATGCATTGGGTGCTGGGACTTGAAATCTTTCCTCTACCCAAAGCATAGAGCTCTGGGGCACATAGTAATCTTCCCCAGCGTTTTTCCACCTAAACTCTCATCCTCCTTGGTTTTCCTTCAGAAACAAAGTTACATTGTGTTCTAAATGCACATTCCAACTTTAACATTTCTGCTGAAACTGCCAGTACAGTGACAGTTTCTGCTGAGTACCTCAGCCTAAGTTATTTTGTAACGTGGATGTATCTCCTGAGGTTCAAAGTGAGACAGTTAAATTCATTTTACATAGATTACCAAGTACTCTTCAGGTAATAATTGACTAGGTCTGCAGGTGGGCTTAAGATCCAGAGTTGAAATGGCCATTAACCATTTTAAGTCTGCGTAACTGTCTTATCCCTGCCAGTTGCAGGGCATGTGAAGGCTATACATAAATTAGCTGTGTCAAAACCCCCATATATTCTAATCCCAGAACAGGGTGTCTAAAAAGATGTACATATTAGTGAAGACGATGCAGAAAGCCGGAGAATTTCAGACTTCCAGAATTTGTTTTAGTATTCATCAAATTACTTAAAGGAAAATGTTCTGCTGATAGTGCATATTTCAAGAACCAAGTGCCATAAATGGGACCTTTTAAAAGCCTGTTTGTAAAATGCAGCATGTGCTACATAGGGTAAATCATAACAAACAAAACTGAATTCCTGGTATGCTCAAGGGACAATTTATTTTTACTGGCTGGGCAGATCAAATCTTCTGTCCTTTCCCCTCGAAGCCTCCCATCCTTTTGTATTGACTAGCAAGGGGTAACACTTGCATTCACCAGCAAAGCTGGTCTTTTACCTTCAGGGTCCTAGATATGAGAGACTCTCAGGGGGAGAAACAGAGTATTATTTAAATGCATGCTTTCATAGTAAAATGTATTATTTGATAGTATGCACAGATGTGTCTTTTGACTTCTGTTTTTGTGGTTTCTTTGCTGTCCATTGAAGCGGAGGTTAGGCATAGAGGAATATAAGATGGAGGCAGAGGGCATCAAGGCTTCTCATGGCGTAAACTGGAATACCTGACTCTTGGTTGGTGTGTCAGGCTATGGATTAGCATCACCGCCACATGAGGATTGGGAAGGAGTTATTATCCTTAGGCTGCATTGGCAGGGCCCACTAGAGTGTTCTTGCATTCTTCTGTAGGCGTTCTAGGCATGATAATTTCATTTAGCAAAATACTTGTTTTGGAAGAATTTAAAGTACTGACATGTAACTCGGTCTCTCCAGCTCTCTGCTGTGCTCTCTTCTGTCTCATGTTAAACTGCAGTTTTTGACCGTTCACACAGTTTGATTTTGCTGTGGTTTTGGAAGGACCAATTAGTAGCTTGTGCTATGTGATGGCAAGAGATGGGGAAGGAAATGCAGTGTACCCCCTTTATCCTCACCTTATCTTTTCGGGGTGTAGCTCCCTATGAAGGGAGGTTTTATGGAGAGTTCTCACTAGCACTCTAACCAGACCTGTCTCCCTGGACTTCCCCCTGACAGGGCGGTTCTGTCAAGCTCAGTGAAACACAAAGCCTAATTGGAAGGACCTACATTTTCTGCATTTCTTTTGAAAGGAGTGGGCAGAACAAGTATGTGCAAAGAAAATAATCACCAGGCGAAAAATAAGGTTCACTGCAGAAGATGACTGTTGGTACAGCTGTCGATGACCAGCACTTTTCATTATGAGCAGTTTATATTTTCTGTTTCTCATTATAGGAATGAAATTCCCTACATGAGTGTGAATGTGAAAAGAAGCATGGATGAAATAAAAATCTTTCAAACTCTATAAAAACTGCATAAACACCACCATCCAGAGCCAGGCAGGGCTTCTTTCCTAATGGGTGAAAATGAAAGCTTAGATTCTGTTACTGTGTCACTGGACTATGAGAGCAGAATCTAATCCAAAACCAAACCAGTTGCCTAAAATAATAGGCTGTGTTACTCTGATTTTTTGATAGATAATTTCTCTGCCCGTATGTTACATTTTTACTGCAGTAAGAATTTTCCTCTTGTAAGCACTGCCCAAAAGCCTCCAGTTCCTAGTGCAATCTAGAGAAGTTTTTCTGACAGAAGATTGCAGATTGGTGTGATTATTTTATGACACACGTCTGTAATTATGTGTGTGTGTATAGATAGATAGCTTTTAATAAAGAAAAAGTTAGTTTTCCAAAATTATTTTGGGAACTTCAAAGTTATGGGTGACATGGAAGGACTTCCGAAGCGTAGAAGCCCTTGCTTAAAAGTGAATAAAATGAAAAATAAAAAGCAAAGTGAACGTATGCAAAAAGATAAACTGAAAGTCAAATGTTGAGTTAATAAAGTCCAAGCTACTCTTCCTTTTTCTTAGAATGCAGTCAAAATAGAGTTCACTCAGCAGTACAGATGGAGTTAATGAACACCTGATATTGCGTATGAGACAGCATTATAAGCTGACAAGTGAAAAGCTGGACCTGCAGATCTTGTGAACACTGTGCTTGTCAGTGTACTTTTCCAACTATGCCAGCTCTAAGTGTCAAAACTGGCCTAACGAGTTTTATGTACACGTAACTCAGATAGATGATGACCAAACATTGAGATAAAGGGATGCTTCTGGAGAGGGAGAGCTGGGCATAATACAGCTTGCAGTTGATTGTTGTGTCTGAGACAGACACATTCTGTTCTCATAAACTGAAGCTTGGTACATCCCTAAAATAAAGAGTTTTCAGATGAGTGATCACACAGATAAGTGTAACAAAGCCAATCTGAAAGTTCAGCTTTCCTGGTTTGAAACCGGATTTTTTTTAACCATTCGTTGTCTTTTATGATGA
This sequence comes from Rhinoptilus africanus, assembly GCA_013400135.1. Lineage (NCBI taxonomy): Eukaryota > Metazoa > Chordata > Aves > Charadriiformes > Glareolidae > Rhinoptilus > Rhinoptilus africanus. The sequence continues at coordinate 92,305 of VXBO01005590.1, read as the reverse complement.
ATGCTGCAGCAGGTCTAATGTTTTTAAAGAACAACATAAAGATGCATTTAGGGAATGTAAGTGAAGTATGTTTGGGGGTTTTTTTTAAGTAGAAATAAGTGGAAAATGACTGATTGGATGCTCCTCCCATAGTTCATCGGCAGCTTTGCAGTTGGCACCAGCAATTACTGTCCACAGAGTAATACCTGGGGGAAAAAAAAGTAAGAATTTTTAAAATTAGTACTGTTTTAGGAATAGTTTTAAGTCTTTCTGCCATACATTTGCACAACAGAATAGAAAAATTAACAAGTTGAAAAGTAATATTTTCTCACTGAGAAGATAGTATTTTCAAATAAGTAAGTATGTAGCATTAGTTCATAAAAAAAGATTCTTGCTGTTTAAATACTCTTGTGAATCTGCTGGCTTTAGCATCACTATTCGCTGGCAATAGTCATTATTCATTGGCAGTAATCTGTCACTGAAAACTTCCTTCTATACATTTTTTCCCAAAATGCAGGACAAGCCTCAGACAGATCTTTGTCTTCATTTACTGGAGTGAGAACTGAAGAAGGAATTCAAGAATGTGTTCTAAAAACCAGAAAATAGTATTTGTAGAGTAAAGTAAATCTCATTAATTTCACCTGCATGGTAAATGAAGATAGAATGTAAGGAATGTAACAGCGGTATCAGTGAAGTCTGCAGCAGCTCTTTCGCTGACTTCAGTACGGCCAGGATTTTACTCTGCTTTTATTTGGAGTTTCATAATTGACTCCGACATTGTGCTTCTCGTCTCAAATACTCACATTGTTCTATTTGGTAATGACTGTAAAGTTAGATCAAGATAGGAATTATAATGAAATTAAGTGCTTACATGAGGGAATATAATTTAAATGTCAAAAATGCATATTTTCAGTAAGTAGAATTTAATATGCAGCATTTCTTGTAACAGGTCACTCATTTGGAGAAGAAAATTAATCAGCTTTTGTGCAACAAATCCATTTGAAAACCAGTGTCTCCAAGGGTGTTGCATGTAGTTTCCAAGAACTGGGAAAAGGAATAGGATAGGAAAGGTACCACCTTTTCTTCATGAGTCTTTTCACTGTAATCCTCATTAACCTGTAAACTTGTCATTACTTCAGATGGAGAATACTTTATTGTGTAACATGAGTTGAGAAATTATTTCTCCTAAATTTCTATAATGATTTTCCTAGGATGGTTTAATTAGACATACATCACTGTCTGACGCATCTTGTCAGCCAAACCATGATAAAATCCGACTAAGTCCAGTGTATTATTTCTTTTAAGTAATGGACTTTTTAGAAGGACAGTAAATACTTTTAATATAAGGTTTTGTTATGCCAGGATTCAGCAGCTTTGTAATGAGCTTTTGGGGATTTTCAAAAGGTTAACAAGATTTATATTGTGGGATGTTTTTGCATGAAGCTATGAATCACTCTATGATGGCTCTTATTACTTAGCGTATTTTTGAATATGCAGTTAAAAATATCCCACTTGTTAAGTTCTAGGTTACAGACATTCTGCTTTAATTTTAACTTTTTTGTTTTAAACTTTAATGTTTTTAAAAGTGCTTTCAAAAAGAGCTATAGAAATACAAAAGCCCCAAAAGGCAAGTAGTCTCTATAAAATTTTGTAATGTTTCAATTTTTTATGCAATTCTTTAATAATGTGTTGAGGTTTTTCTTTCCCATCATGGGGGGAAAAAAAAGGCTCCCTAAAGAGTGTTTTTCTGTAGGAGAAACATGAAGATCTTATGTCTATGTGTTTCTGAATGTGTTTAAGTTTGGTATTTCCAACTTAAGGATACCTGCTATATTTTCCAGATAAAATACACATATTTTTCAAAAAATTTGGGTCTGGTTAGATTTCACGAAGAATAGAGAAACCAAACGTATTTTTTTTTAGCTTTGCAACATCTGCTAGCTATTTTCTTAAGTATGTTTCATTATGTTAGTGGTGATATTTTTTTCCTTTCTAATTTTTTTTCAATAATCCATCAGTATACTTAGTCCCTTTGTGTAGTCATTTTATTTAAAACAGTGGCACTTCTTTTTGTTCACTTATCCTTCTGATGGGAGCAGAGTGCTGTGTTGGAAATTTTGAACATCATTCTTAGACTGTGTAGTGCTGTGTTTCACTGCTGCCATCAGTTAGGAGGAGTACATAGAGTTGTCAATATAAAACATACTTGTTAATTTTGTTAATAACCTTTTAAAACAATTAATTAAAAAGACCACAAAGATCCTTGTGGTTTTTTCTAAGTCTTCTCCACTAGCCTATGAAATAAACCACTTTCCTTTGCTGTGCTTGCCATGGGAGTTGCGACCTGCCATTTTATTGTCTTCACAAGCCTGAGCACAGGCTGCTCCTCAGTTCTTCCCATGGCTGTGTGTCAGAGCAATGAACTTGCACTACTTGTCCTTGATACGCAGTGCTGTATGTAGAGGGGACTGTAATTTTTTTTTGTGCCAAGTGGAAAGCTGTTGATGAACTATAGGAAAGCTACTATGCAGTCAGGTATTTTCCAGTTATTTCTGTATAAATAAAATACCTTTTACGTTCCCTAAATGCATTTCTGATGATATTCTTTAAAAGCGTCAGATTTGCTACAGCGTTTATCATAAAAGAACACAAATGTTTAAGGAAATATTTAAAGGTTGCAAAATATAAAGGCCAGACTTTCGCATCTGCTTTGTTACGTACATGATCACGTGTTTGAAAACCTTTTAGACCTGTACCAAGCTTCAGATTATTTCAAGTTTTGAAGCATTTTCTCTTCACATCCCAGTTTGCCTGTCTTTCTGAAGAAGCCTTTGGCCACATTATTTAAGCAAACTTTATTTATTTGTTGTGTTTTGTCTTCCATAAATTATATATTTGTCAAGCCTGCTAGTTTAGTAGCCTTTTTTTACCTGGCCATTGCTCAAACTTTGGTCCTTGAACAGGAGGTGTTACTTCAAGATACAGGGTCTCTCTGTAAGCAGTTCTAGAACTAGAATCGCTTGAACTGTTTCATCATCTTGAAGAACCAAAGAGCTTCAATTATGTGCAGATATCCCCTGGATGTGCTATTAGTAAACAGTGGCCAAATATACTGTCCATTCCTCAGTGGGAAGGGGTCGAAGGTACGATGAGGGATTGCGGGAAGACCATGTGAATTGATTGGAAAGCTCATGGCAAAAGCAGTACTCAGAATCAGGATTTTACAAAACAGTGGTAATGATTTGAAGTGATTTCCCAAATTGTTTCACTGTAACTTACACATTTTTAAAGATCTATTTTATGGTATTTTGATCCATAATCTGGAAATAGTGTTTTGGTTTACCACTTTTATTGTAGTCGGTTCCATTAAAAGAGTTACCTAACATAATATGAAGAGAATAAAAATCCATTAACGTTCCTATATTCACTCAAGGAGTGGTCTGCAGAGTGAGTTCTGGAGAGGCGGATTGCTGCCTGTTGAGCATCAAATTAACCTTGGTTTTAAGAGGGAGGTGGTTCTGCACATAAAACAGAGACAGATACTGGAACTCCCTGCCAAAGGGTGTTGTGAATGCAAGGAGTGCACAAAAGGAGGCTGGCTGTGCTTCAAAGAGAGATCCCTTGGGTATTGCTGCAGTTCAGTTAGGCTACAGGGGCTCAGGCAATCCCTTGAGCTGACAGGAGTTGGGGATTGGGAGATTGTTGTTGTGAACTCTCGTATATTCTGGCTTTGTTCTTACTCTTTCCCGGGTATCTGCTTATGGCTGCTGTTGGAGAACAGTAACCAGGCAAACGCCATGGTTTGAACAGAGGTGCTGTGCTCAGATATACCTTGTTCTCAGAAAAGCTCTCTCCCCGTGTGTTGTACAGAACTATAAGAGGGTCAAATGCATTTAGCATCTGTCTGACTGTATTAGTTAACGTCACCTTTCTAGTTCCGTTGTGTATCCTGGTATCATACTGCTTTTCCCCGTACAGTTTTAGTCATTCCTTTCTTTCAGTATTTTAATTTCTTCTATAGCTGTCATAAGATTCCATATTATGCTGCACAATTACCATTCATTTCTCTAGGGAGAGAGTTTCAGACAGCTCTTTACATACCAAAACCCTGGACCATTTGCTTCTCTGTGCTCAAAACCTGCCTCTGATTAACTGACAGAGGAGTTGTCGCATTCTTCTGGATATTCTTTTTCTCTGACTAATTTTTTTCTTACATTTAGAAATTTGAGCATAATGTCAAGCCCAGGTTCTTGATGAGATAAGTATATGTGTAGTATTACTTTAATAGTTAATAGAAATTCAACGTGTTTTTAAAAAGCGATTACACTGGTTCATGCTGAGGAGCTCACTGAGGTACCTGTTGGCAAGAACAAGGATAAAGCTATTACACTGTATATTGCGAGTTTCTTAATGTTACCTTCTCTTAGACATTAAAAACTCTTTACACAATTATTGTAATATCTGCAGTCTTCTTTCATGGTCATGTAATCTTTGTCCAAAAGATACTGAAATTTAATTTATATTGAAAGCCGTATTCTAAAACGTATTATATAAATATTTTATAATATTGCCACTGTAAGTAAGTAAGAGCACAACAGGCCTGGATTAAATAATCCTGTCACTGTTTGCTTCCATAAGCATACACATACACACACATGTTTTGGAAATACTGGAAACCACCTTGTGGTTTCAGTAGACATCTCTAATTCCACCTGCAAATTACAGTCCCTTTCTTTCATTGTATACTTTTTTTGTTACAGTCACTGTCGTTTTTACATTTTAGGAAAGAAATCACATGTTCTCAAAGGTTTTATTTAGCACATTATATGAAAGCATGGTTTGCACATTTATAAAGAAGAATCTGGCTAGTCTGTGTTAGCTGTGCTCCATCCTGCTTCTTCAAGGATCACCCAAACCTAGTTTAAAAGTTGAAAAACTCCATTTTAAAGCGTTTCCATGTAAGAAGAAAATGCTATGGTGTTTTTTGGGAGAAAAGGAAAGACAGGGAAAGATGAAAGGAGAGGACAAAAGGAGAGCAGAAGGAAGATAAAGGGGAAAAAAATGAAATGCTGTGAACTGACTGCAATATTAATGAGAAAAAATGAAACCTTAGCCTTGTCTGGCACAAATACTTTTATCATTCACAGCACAAACACACAAGAGCTTTACATGCTTCTACTTATAGTTACTTTCCGTGCTTGAAAATGCTTGTACAAAACATGAGTCGGGTTTTAATTTCACTGGGGAAACGTCCTTTAATTGTAGTTTACTTGTTGTTTTTTTTCCTTAAGTCATTAGGTAAAAATCATCTAGTGTTATTGGACTGGGTCCATACAAAGCTAGGCTGCTTGATCAACCTACTCTGCACCCCTCGGTTCTAATCCTGATTACATTTGCCTCAGTTGATCTCTCTGAAGCCAACCCACTTCAGTGTCCTTAGATGCTTGCATACTGCAACGTTAAAATAAAAACAACAGTAAAGTGCCGTTGCTCTTGCTGCTCTGTTTTCAGTAAACTTTAAATATGAGAATGGGCAAAACTTCATAGAAGAATTGCTTTTGTCAATCTTTTGTTTTGCAATCAAGTAAGTTAACGGCAATTCAGAGACTGCTGATATATTCACCTACTGCTACAAGTTGAAATTCTTACAGGCTGTGAGCTGGTTTTGGAACGTAAAACAACTTTTTGTTGTGAGAGGAAGTGTCTTTGTGACTGTAAAAATAGCAATCCTCTGACGTCCCAGAACTGTTGATTTACCTTTTGCCTTGAAACTGATAGCCTGTTGCTGTGGGTGAAAAAGAAATGTTTGTATTCCCTAAAAAAGTGTGAACGATGTAGTCTGTGAGGAGCAGGGACTGATTGCCTGTGCGGTCACACAGCAGCTTTCATCACCAGTGGATCTAGCTGTCAGCTGCAGCTACTGCGGTATAAGGCAATAATGGTAATAACGGTAATACAAATACCAGCCTTGGGTGTAACAGGGCAGATCCCGAGTTAGGAAAAATGGGTGTATCTCTCAGGGCACAGCAGGGAGGGTTTAATGCGGTGCCTCTAGGGTGGTTGTGGTGAGCACAGGGAACAGGCAGTATTTCAGTGTGCCTTTTGGTCCGATGCTGTGCACCCTGAGTTTTTATCAGGGTCAAAGTTCAGGATAGGTGCACAGCTCATTCCAACAAGAAATGGCTGGCTGGCTACCACCTCCTGTCTTTCTGGAAGAAGGAGGTTTTGACTCCCTTCTCTTGAGAAGTAGTAGAGAAGGGAGAGGCTTTTTGTATCTCTTCCTTTACCAGTGTTGGCAGATACTAATAGAGAAGAGGAAAAAAAGCACATATATATAACTGTTTGAGGTGGAAACAAATGTATTGTTGCATTGTTTTTGTAGTCCTTTATATACTGCCATTCACAGAACACTTGCATACCTGAGAGCAGCCCAACCTTTACATTCACCCATTAGGAGTCTTTGTTTTGGCCTGTGATAAACACTTTCTGAGGGATTCTCCTCATCTGTCCTTTCAGTTTGGCTTTATGGGCCCTTCATCTCCTAAAACTTTGCCGTTTCTGTAAAACAAACTCACCTTAAAGACACTCTGATGGGAACCTGAGAAAGTCTTTTGACTGCTCAGATGCCAGTTATTGCTACAATATGCTGGGTTTATATCTCTGAAATTACTTGATGATTCTTTTACTTATGTTGACAAGAACAGCTCTAGGCCCTTTTTATTAGTCCCTTTTTACTCTGAAATGGGGCCTGTAGTTTTAGTTGTGATTCATCCCAGTAGGCTGTACTGCTTTCTGCCTTGATTATAGCCATTTCGACAGTTGCTAGAGGGAGAGAGAGGTGCTTCTCTTACAATTAGGGAGTTCAGGCAAAACTACATTATCATCCTTTATCAAGGGTTTTGGTTTGACAAAACCAAGAGCAGATGCAGGAGATTTAAACTGGGTTCTCTGTTGAAAAAAAAAAAAGAAAAGAGAAAAGCTTTTGACAAATTTGAGCAAGTATGTTAAAACAAAAGTAATAGAATAAATAACATAGTCCTGTAGTGAAATTTGTAATCTAACTTTTTATTACCTTAATGGGAATTTTGGAAATATATGTCTGCTGCACCACAGTATAGGAAGTCTAGAAAAAGGAGACAAAGCATGAGACCCCCTCAGTGGTAATTCCTTACAGCTTAGTCCCTGTTTGGCAAAATTTGAATTCAAAATGTCCCTGGTGACTGAAGAGAACTTGTGAAATAAAATGGAAGCTTATAGAATTAAATAAACTGTAGCTAACATAGGAGTCAAAACAGAGGGACAAATTTCAGAGGTAACTAAAGGAAAAGAAAGGATAAAGCTGCTTGATGTTGGGTTAGCCTTTGTAAACTCTGCCTGGCAAAATTCCAAATGATAGAAGCTCTAATGGCATCAGTTTATCCTCATAGTTTAAATGTGTCTAGAATTGTATTTAAAAATCCTAAATATGCTTTGCAGACACAGAAATTGGAAAATATGTTTTAATTTTATCCTTTAAATTAAGGAGGCCTTTAGAGTTCCTTGCTAAGAAGTCTGTAAGCCTTGTGTGACATCCTCTCTGAATCCTTGCAGAACAGAAGTTTTACCATTGCAATGTATGCGTGTTTTTGAATTAAAATTAAAAGTAAAGTAAATCCTCTCAGGCTAAAAGAAAGCAAAGATGGCCTTTAATATCAAAGATTAAAGTTGTGAAAAAGACGTGGAAATTTTTGCCGAAGAAGAATGAACAGCCTGGTTATGAGTCACTGATGTCATTCCCAGGACTAATAGCAAGAACTGAGTAACTGAGCTTATAACTGACTTTTTTAAACAACGTGGAGAATTACGTGGGGTCAGTGGTCTTCTCAAAAAATGGATAAAGCATAGAAATATCTAGTTATGAGTCGATTATAGAAATGCCGATATTTTGCTTCTTTATATATATGTATCACATGCCTGACTCTCACATTTGTATAAAGATGCAATATTATCCATGCAGGGAGATAACAACAACGTGAGGGAAGACAAGGAAGAGGAGAGTAGCCTTGTACTGAAGGGTATGTTGTCTGAGGTTACACAAAGCCTGGTGGAAGGGTGGGTTATAGTGTACGGTTCCTCTCTCTGCCAAGAAGAGTGGAATAGCCAAGTTCGGTTCAGATCTCACGGGGAAGTTCTGTGCAGCTCCCAGAGGGTCTTACTGGAGCAATCCAGTCTCTCCCTCTGAACTTAAATTTTTATGAAGTCTAGAAGATAGAAAAGCATTCAAATTATGAAAAAAAAAAAGTTTTATATTCTGTTCTTTTAATTTTTTAAAATTGCCTAGTATCTTCTAGGTTACTTTCACTATTCTATTTTAAATCTGATTATCCTCCTACAAGTGATGTTCTCTTGCCATATTACCTGCATTGAGAGTTAATTTTTAATTCTACTAAGAAAACTAAGTCTGAACTAAGAGATCTGTAACACCAGAAATAAGTGCCAATTCCGTAGTTAACTCACCTGCCTTATGCATTGAAGTATGTGATGCCAGATGATTTCTTATACAAATTCATGTTATTGATGTCCATCTGAGATACAGTGAGTAGGAAGAATGGACTTTTAACTTCAAATATCAGATGATCTTACACTCCCAGGAGAAAAAAACAGTATGCACTTACATTTAAAATTAAATAAGGTATTGAGGAAAGCTACATGTACCATCAGGATAACAGTATTTAATACTAACCATAATTAAGTCTCCTGAACAGTTGCTATATTAGCAATGTTCTACTTAACAGAAGTCTTAAGACAAAATTTTCAGAAACAGCAATAGTATGATAGATCTGGTAACTGAAATCCAAAGTTACTTTTTAAGTTACATTTTGATCAGGGAATTACTTACTTAGTGTGCACTTATTTACTAATACATAGATGAAAGATTTTTCTGAGTGAAATGTATGTAAAATTAATGCTTGGGTCCATTAAGATAGCAGAATCTTACTATGATTAAGACCACAGTGGATATCAGTCATCGAATGTCTGGAATTTGCGATTTCCTATATGCAAGTTAGAAAGCGATTTTGTATTTGAATTTTGATACATATAATATACAATAAAACAATTTTTAAAGTGTGGAATATCATCTCTGATGTGTCATTTCTATAGCATTTAGTTTTGCTACCCAAAAATAGAAAATGGGCTATATTTAGTTTTACAGATTTATCAACCAGTGGTATCTCAGTTTCTTCTATATCAAAGAATAAATAAATAAATTTGCCTAACTATTTTATCTTTGCCTAAGATCGAATCACGCAGCTTTAGTGTTGTTCGTTATCTACACTGGACACAAACGTCCAAGCTTCTGTGATAAGATTTGTGTCTCCGAGACTCCACTGTGACCACAGCTAGGGAAAGGCAGTAGGTAGCAACAGCGGAACTGCTAAGCATGCCCACATAAGAATGTCACACTTAGGTAACAGAGTGTCCCTCAGGTCAGCCTACGATAAGAGCGAAGTCAAACAAGGCTGAATCCTTGATGTTTTGTGTTTTAAGTATCTGAAAATTGTTCTCGACCAGCCTCGACCTACAAGACCTCAAATGATCATATGAGCAAGGCAATAAATTGGTGGTAACTTGCCCTGAGGCCCGTGCTGTAGTTGTGATGTTGTGAAAGTTACAGCTAGCGTTAGCCTGTCCAGGTAGATCTACCTACTTGTTCAGGCTTCGCAGACGGGAAAATTTTATATTTACTTGTGCCGAAGGGGAACTATGGTGGCTGAATGGGCATGGCTGAAAGGCTCGGCATCGTATCAGGGCGGTCAAGTGGAGATGCACGGGAATACCACGGCATCAGGAGAGCTGGGGAACCACTTGCTTTCCAAAACTCCACACCTGAGCAAGATTTTGGCGATGCCATCAGTTTATAGCCCTGCAGTATTTGCCAAACATCCAGGACGTGGCCTCCTGTCATGGGACAGACTGATTCACCTTCCTGACAGAAATCAGAAATGGAATGTAGTGGGCATAGAGGAAAACCGTTTGTGTAGGAAAAGACACTCCAAAAATTATGATTTCCAGAGGAATGGACCACAGCTTTCACCATGTCGACATGCATCAACTTGGACTAGTACTATTTTACAGCCAGGCCATACAAAAGCAAACTTTCAAGTACTGTCAAGTGCCCAGGAATACCAAAAAGAAGAAAAAAAGTTTAAAGGTAACTGACATTTATTATGCAGAGCACAGCAAATGCTGTATTTAAAAAAACAAACAAACCAAAACCAGGTTGTTATATCTGTGTTTGTGGTCAGGAGTTTGGCCATTGGTAAGTGTTATTATGTGGGGGTTGTTTTCTTGTTACCAATTCTTTTTTAATTTTAATTTTTTTTGTTTCCAGCAGGGATAATTGTGATTTTTAGTATTCCTTTTTATTCAATTTAATAGCTTTGTGAAGAGCTCTGATGAAAACGCGATGAGTACTTACTGGGGTTTTCTGTGTGATACCTAATATAAAATAGTATCTATTCCTTTAGCCCTTTAAAAATTTGTCTCTCTCTTTATGGTCTTGATTAGCTGATCAAAAATCTTTTCTGAACCTGGCCTTTTTAAATAAAGCATATCTTTGATACATTAAAAATGCAAAGGCAAACAAAAGCATTTTTTTACTACTTTTGGGGTGTTCATCTCTCACCTGTGACTGAGTGGTTTGCCTTTTCTTCAAGCTTCGTCCCCAAAGCTTCAGTAAGTGCACACAGAGAACTCGAATAAATATAACTTCTTGTTATGAATGTTCTTTGCCTCAGTAGTCAGGAAAATTAACTAGTTCCTTTCAGGTGGCTTTTTTTGTTCACATCAGTGCAGCATTGAAGGAATTCCTTTTAAGAGTCACGGTTGCTTAGGTATTAGCACAAATTTAGTGCTTAAGTTATTTTTATTCCTTTTTAAACTGGGATAAATGTTTCTTCATCGTTCTTTGCCTAAAGAAATAATTGCTGCATGTTGTGAGGGAGGGACTACAAGTTGTTTTCTTTTACTTAAGTCTTGCATCACGCCAGGAAGAAAGATTACAGTGTCAGGCAGGATATCACCTCATGAAAAAGTTAAACTGGTCTAAGTACCTGATTTCTTTAGATTTAGTTGCTCTTTACCTCAGGATGCCTCTTTGCTGACAGATGTCAGGTGTTGATCGCTTTAACGTCTTACTAAGGGCTGTCAGGAGGCTGCCAAGCCCAGACAGTCCCACCCCAGAGTCTTTTAATTATGTTGTGTCAAAGCTACATCAGCTGGCTTTCTGCTCGCTTTTATTTTTGAACAAATGGAACTTTTTGCCTTGAAGTTTTCATGTGGAGTTGGGGTGGGGAATGACTCAGAAAAGGTACATGTTTCAAGTGTTGGCAGTTACTTTCTCAGGAGATTAGCTGTGTAATTAACTGATGTCTGCAAACAGGGTCTTCCAATTACGAGATATGGGGAGACTTAACAAATTGGGTTGTCTGGGTCACAGGTCTATAATTACTCTTAGCAATATTTGCTGAGAGACCATCTTAAAACTTGTCAAACGTTTTTGAAGAATTTTGTTAGCCAGTTTGTTGGCAAAACCTCCCCAGGAGCAAACGCTTTCTGACAAGACCGTGTGCCACCCACACGTGTCACCGATTGTGCGAGGAACTCGCGCAAGAAAAACAAGCGCGACCCCTGTAAGAGTCTTGATCGTGAAAGAGCAGGCGCCGTTCTCTCTTAATCAAATTTATTCAAGGTGTCAAATATTTTCAGGGAGAACTGGATTTGTAGGGAATCTGAGCGTTTAAATATAAACTATGACATTCTTTGTTATCCAAACAGACTAATGAGTCTGAAGTGTTTCAATGAAAGGCACATCACACTGGCGTTTTATGAGTCACGTACAAATTTAGTGGCATGTCATAACCGAGGTACAGCGGGTTTGGTGAGAGAGGCAGTTCTGGAGAAAGAACCAAGTTAATACGTGTTGAGAAAAGCGGTGTGCTGTTGTGTAAGGTTTTCCTCAGGTTGAAACCAAGGGCAGCTCGTTTGAAGCTTGTTGCGTCTGTTGCAAACCCAAAGACATGATTTTATGCCAGAAATTTAGGTCTTTTTCCCTCAAGTATATTACTTGCTATAATGTAGATAGTGTAGACGAAGTGACAGATTTTAATGTCTTTGATTCCAGTGAGGCATACTCCAGGAACTGTCGAGTGCTATTGTAACTTTACAGCACTAGAATTCCATAATTCTACGCACTTTATGATTTATTCACAAGTAGAGTTTTCAAAACAAGATGAATCCTATATAGAGTTATTTTTCTGTTCTTGTAAGTTCTCACTGTTATTTTGTATTCGGATGTTTGAGCTTTTCTTAGTTTAATCTATACCACTAAGGCCCATGAGGATCAAATCTGATGTGATAAGCTGATACCTAGATTCCTCAAACAGTAAGTTTGCATGTTTTTGAGGGCCCATTTTAAGTCTCTGAACATAGTTTGTAACGTGAATGAATAAGCTAGTGCAAATATATACACTAAAGAGAGATGGTAACTCATCACAGGGGCATGGAGGGAGCTGTATGTGACAAACGATGCGTGTTGCAAAAGCCACATTAAAGCTTCTGCTCAAGGTCTTACAGTTTTCAGTATATTTTCTTTATGATACAAAATACATTTTATGCGGTGTGAGTCCTGAAAGTGCAGGGTTTGTGTTCTTGAAAAGCGCTGCTCTAGCTTTTTTTTTCCCCTGTAACCTTCATCAGAGGTGGCTGAGGGAATGGCAGCAACAAGAAAATCTATAAATAGGACATGTGTCAGTTATTTTGTAACAGGTAAAAATAAGTGTTACAAAACTGGAAGCTGATAATAGGGGTGTACATAACTGTTAAGAGTTTAGAAAGGTATGTTTAATCCTTGCAACTACATGTTCAAATGCGCAAACCTCTTTGACCGAATGGCTGGATTTTTATCCATCGGTGTGCATAAAGTGTGAATACAACCAGTGTAAGACCCTTCTGTTTGCCCCGACTCCTTTGCACTCTCTGCAATACTTCCCACATACTGACACTGCCCAGATCTTTCAAAGTGGCGTGCAGGGGCCCTGTCTGCAACACTGAGGTAGCCAGGACTCTAGACCAGGGGTGCACAGTTTGGAAACAGTCAGGAAGATATGACTTCTGTGGGTAATGCAGCTGCACTTTCCCCCAGGTCAAACAGCAGGAGTGGATCAGGCCGAGTGACACTTCTTTTTTGTGTGTCGGGGATCTCGGTTGGTTGGGGTGTTCCGTCAGGAGGATGATCCACAGCCATACTGTCTTGTCTTGAAATTCCTGTGGGTTCATTTTGGTGGTTTTTTGTTACTGGGTTCAGTCACAAGAGAAGTGCAGCTTCATTGCAGGGCATTTGATTGTTCATAATTGAAAGTTTTAAAAACGGGAGTCGATGAAGAGCGGCGTGGTCTAGTGTAAGGCAGTCTCTCCTGCAGACACCTCCTTTCAGGCATTCCTGACCTGACTTGTGCCCACCCAGTGTAACATCACCGGCTGCACTGCACTCGCTTCTGATTTACACCAGGGTGAGCGTTTCAAAACCTTTGGGGCATTCAAGACTCATGTTCTGCAAGTTAATTTCTACCTTTTTTAACAGAATGAACTGACACCTCAGAGTGTGAAGGCTTCAAACTTTGGGTCCTCTTCTGCCGCAGTAGCAAAGTTTCTGCTTTATGACTAGCCTCTTTGCTCTCACCAGAGTTTTTATTATGCTGGTGATTAATTTCCATGTGTTTGCATAATCAGACCCTTGTGAACTAATAAAATTCCAAGTGCGATACTACATCGCTGAAGGCAATGAAAGCTCAACATGGCATGATTTAAAGACTGTAATATTCAAGTCAGAATACAAGACAAAGAAAAGTTGTTAATATGATTTTCTACTCCACTTTCAGACTTTTGATAAAGACCCCATCTGACTGTCTTCTATCAGATGATTTAATTTAAAGTGTTACATGAAAGGGACCTGCAGGAGTGGACCCTGAGAGATTAAAATGAAAATATTTTAGGAATATTTCATTTTTAATAGGGATGTTAAATCTTTGTGGTGTTTTTTGAACTGATTTGTTTCCAAGGGAACAACAATCTGCAGTGCTATAAACCTCTTTAATGTTAGCACATTACAGGTAAGGAGCCTCCATTCCCTGTCAGTGTTTATAATTCTTTTTTCTTTTTTCTTTTTTTTTTTTTTCCAGAAAAGGCTCTCATTCAGTTTTCTTGTTCTCCTCATTCTTCACAGTTTCATGTAATTTAGTTTCCTTGCAGTATTACAGTAATTCTGACAAAAGTAGTTCATGTGACACATTTCTAAGCATTATTGACATAGCAATAGAAAATAGAAAATGTTCAAGGGACTGGAAGAGAAAATAAGTTATAGGCCATGCCATGCCGAGATACCATACCCTCAGGTGCCATCCTGGCTGGGACGGCTCTGTCTACATGTGGCCTCACTTCTGTTTAGTTTTTCAGTAACAAACCTAAATCAAATTGGAGGGAAAAGAAAATATGTAAGAATTTTGTCTCGTCTAGCAAAACAAATCCACATGGGGAAAAATTCCCACTAAGAATTTAAAGCCTAGTTCTCCAAAGCTTTTCTGGGTAGTGTAAAAGTATCTAGGTGTTTGCATCTGCTAACCTGTTAAGTACAGCCTCACCTCTGTGCAAGCTCTCGCATAGATTCCTGTTAGCTGTACAGGAGATCATGTTGTGGTAAATGAACAACCCACGTATTGCGCTTGTGGAGTGGAAAGTGTGGAGAAGTGAGCTCGGCAGGCTGTACGTGTTACATTTGTATGTACTACTATTATTACCTACCGATGACATAAATGGGTATGGTTTGGGGGTTTCTGTGTAAACAACTATTGCGGAGTTTCTTAGGAAATACAGGCATGTTTTTGTGAAGTGCTCAACATCCCTTCATTCTTGAAAAATCGGATCTTGCCTAAGAAATGCTTTTTATCACAGACAAAATCACTGCTTGTAAAAACTAGATCATGAGCCTGAGCTAAAATGAGAATTAACTTTCATTGTGCGCTTTTTTACATTGTGCTTCACAATGTTGTTTGTTGAGTTAGATCTTTGGTAAAAACAGCATAGAGAATGAGGGTTCATTTGTGTTTTACTTCTGGGATTTCAGTAACTATTTGTGCTCTTTATGAAGGACAATGTTAAATTATCAGAGTTTTATCAGAATAAGTTCATTTTGGAAGCAACTCCATTGACTTCGGTAGAATTGATGTTGATAGAGTTCATTTTGACTTACCAAATGCATTATTATTTTCTGAGCAGATTAGTAAGAAATGTGTGTTAAAGATGCTTCTTTTATAGTTAGAGGGGAAAAAATTAAAAATCCAAGCATGAATTTTAACTTCTCAGATCCTCAGAAGCACCTATCCTAAATTCTGTAGGTACTAAATTCTGTAGGTATCCTAAATTCATTAGGTACTAATTGGCAGTGCTTCTTATTTAGATGGGTTAGTTATGGTTGTATGTTGGAAGGGAAAACGTTTTTCCTGTCGGCTCTTAGACTGAGACATTAAACAATACCGGGTAGGGAGAAATACATACATGTCATGCCCAGTTCTTACCTATTTCACTGAACTTTTGAGGTGCATGTTCATCAGGGTTGTTAGATGTCTTCTTAAGATCCTAGGTGAAAAGCTCCAACCTACGTGGTAATTTTGACAATCCTGTAGATGGATTAAAATGAGTGAAATAAGAAAACTAAGACCTCATTATCAAATTGGTAATAATTCTGCTTCCTAATAATAAGAACAGACATTAAAGAAGGATACCGTCTTGTTACTGACTTCCCAAGTTTTCCCATATTTTGTCTGTGCTGTAAAGAAAAAACATATTTTGCCTAGTGAAAAACAAATAGCAGCTAATATATATAAAAAAATTCTTTTAGATCAAAAAGAATGACTGATTACACAAGATATATTAACCGTATTGAGGTTTGGGGTGCATTAAACAATCATAAGATCATATAGTTTCTGTTGTAGTGTCATTGACAAGTTCATAGCTCGGAGGTGATCCCAAATGAGCAAAAACTCCTCCTTACGCTACTCAATCTGTTGTCGAAAAAGATACACTTCTAAAAGTACTTCATTACTGAAACATAACAGATAACAAAGCAGAATAGCAAGGCAATTAGCTTATTGATAATATTTAACAGTGTTCTCTTTGCTGATTGTGTTATTTTGAAGTTTCCCACCTGTTGAACTCAATAGAAATTACCTCCCCAAATCACTGAAGTTTAGAAAAGCTGCTTTCCCGTAAATGCATTAGCAGGCAGTGGGGAGGATTGCGTATGTGTGGAAGGCTGGGGAGATTCATGCATGTAATTCTGTAAAACAAAATCAATAAAGCTGATGACAGATTAAGTTGCTAAATTTTGTAAAACTAGACTACTGTTTGGGTCATCAACACAGCACTATTGGATTTTCTGGGGTTTAATGCTGAAAAACAGGATTATTGATTTTAGGATTTTCAGCGTATCCCCTCTGGGAGTTCTTAAGCAGTCTTTATAATGCTTCACACTTAAGTTGACAACTACAGTGACATAACTGTGTCCTCGCCTTAGTAATCATTTTCTAATCATATTGGAAAAGGCTGGAAATGGTTTATAAAATGATTATTCCAGACAAACGGGGGAACAGGAGGGTTGTCGGGCCGTCGCGTCTTTGTCTGGTGGTCATTGCTACCTGCCTGCCATCTTCCCTTGGAATTAACTTACAGTCACAGATTAAGACCTTTGACTGTCATAAATCTGCTTCCCAATATGTTTGACTGGCAGGGGAGTTCACAAGCCGTCCCAATATAAATAGGATTTTAGCACATCAGGTGCCGCTCCAAAGTAAAACGGGCTGTTTCGCAGTCGACTTTGTTGGTGTATATTCATTGCTCCTCTCCCCCTCCATGTGTATGCATGCCTGCATGTGTATGCATGTGTGTGTGTACGTAAAGTAGAAGCTGAGATAGGGTAACAAAATGAACTACTGTATGCAAGAAATATATGAAGTGCACCCAGCTGCTGGTAGCAATTGCTACATGCAGTCCACTGATTATTGCACATATATCGAAGATAATCAGGGTTACAGCAGTTGTGATGCTCAGGTCCTGCACAGTAACAACATATATATGGAACAGGCCTGGGCGGTGAATCAGCCTTATACCTGTAGTTACCCTGGAAACGTGTTTAAAAGCGAGTACTCTGACATGGACATGGCCCTGAATCAGTACAACCAACCTGAATATTTCACCGAAGAAAAACCTACTTTTTCTCAAGTGCAGTCGCCATCGTACTCTCAGAAGAAAGGTAGGGGCAATTTATTTAAATAACAACAAAAAATGATCTCTGTTTTTGTTTTTGTTTTGCTTTAAACTTACAGTTGCATCACTTGGCTCAGATGCATCTTTGAATGTGAAGGCTGCCTGTTCAAAATTGAAAGCAGCAGTAACATAGGTTGCTAGGTGATTGTAAGGTTTTTCTGTGAGCAATGAGGATTTCCAAGCACTTTTGCTTAATCTATAAAAGCCATTTGCAAATATATTGCCTGTTTTCTGCTTTCTGGGGCTGTTAAGTTCATTTGCTGTTCAGCAGTGAGCTAGATAAGAAAGTTTCTCTTCTGAAATGTCGTCATATTGTATGCTGCATCTTAAAGCTGTGTTTCTGGTTACATACAAACAATTTGTGTGAGTCCTGGTTATCAGTAACTGTGAACTCTGTTTACTCAGCAACTTGGGCAAAATATTTTGAAAATAGGACTGTAAATATGTACGGGAAAGTGATTACGTTCAATAGAGTTACTGTCTTATGAGTGAAAATCATGTAGTTTCTGATTATGCAAAGCAAAAAGATCCTGAAAATTCAAAGGTCTATCGATGCAAGAAAGACTCTTCTGCATCCAGAAAGTTGATCTAATCAATATGTTTGTGAGAGATAATCAGAGTGCAATATCAGCTCCCTCGGGGTTAAATCATTGCCTGTTTTTAGAATTTATACTTTTGCTTTCAAGTAAGCAAAGCAGATTCAAAAAAGAGCCCAAAATACCAACAAACACTTGGAAATGTTTTCGGTGTTATTTGTTTTGAACTCAGACAAGCAAACTGATGCATGCAGAGTATACGTTCTCTGTGTTTCTTTAAAATCACATTATTAAAGAATAAAAATGCAGTCTTTTGTACAAACATAATGTCCTTTTTCTATTAAGACCAGATTTTCTGTATACAGTTATCCAAACCCCAGATGAATCCAATGTAACTAGGTAGATAGAGAAAACACTATTTACTACTTTTAAAGTGGCTTCATAGTAAAAAGTAGACTGTTTAATCTTATTAACTAAATGGAAAACCAAAATATTTTCCTTTTTGCAGGCAATATGAATTAGCACTTGGTGCAACAAATCTGTATCTTTGATAGAAAAATGTCTTAGTTTTATACTTTGTATTTCTTATTAAAGGAAATATTTTTAAAAGTCCTGTTCTAGGAAGCTGTAAGAACATGATCAAATTGCAGACTAAATGTAGTGGTGGATAATGCATGTTTTTGTATTGTGCAGCATTTTAAATGCCTTTTAAGGCTATTTATCTGCTCTTGCGTTTTAACTAATGAATTTACAACTCTTCATAGACTTTTGCCATGTCTTATTTTTGGTTAAGAAAAATAGTACTCTGGAGTAACTTAGAGAAAATAAAGACTTGCTATTGCAAATTCAGTGAAGGAATACATTTTTCATAATGTTAAAGGTTATAAATAATAATTGATATACCTTGATCAGAGCTTTAAGTTATTTCAGTATTCAGACACCTGACATCTGCTCAGTTTAAAGTTTTGGTACTTGTTCGGTTGAAAAAATAGAGTTGTTTTTAAAAGCTGCTTGTCTGCCTTTGTTTTCAACTGCCTCAGTTTCACTAAGAAATGGCAGTGAATTTTGGTGGAAGCCGGCTCTCAAGCAGCCTTTTAATTGATAATTCACAGAGACTGAGCAACGTGCTTTGGGATGCTGTAGAGCGTTATTACTGTGATAATCAATAAAAAGTTGCCTCCCTTCTGTCAAACCTTTGCAAATGCCGAGTTTGTTAAGCAGAAGAGATCTAAACTGTGTGGGACATGTGCATCTTCTCTGACTCTTTTTTAATTTCCATGTTTTAACCAAGCTATCATAAAACTAACGAATCTTTTAATCCTGTCCTAAGAACAAAAGGTTCTACACAGGGCATGTGTGTCTGTATTGATCCAGAATTGATTTGGGGGGGACGAGGGAGTTTGTTAGAGAAGCTTTGGTAATAACCCATTAAAGCAAAATTAAGTCCCTAAGCAGGTGTTCATAAGGAGTCTTGATTGTTGCAGTTGGTATTTCTGTTAGTCCCCTGAAATTTGTAGTAATCTCAATAATATGCTGTTCAAATCAGATTGTAATTTATAGTAGCACACACAGTCTTTTCCTATCAAAACTTCTGCTAGTTATTAAATGGTTAAAGTCTTCTTTTCCCCCTTTTAGATTTTAGATGCTGAAAAAAATATCATTTGTGAAGGGGAGTTTAATTACTTCTCTATATTTATGTCACTTCAAAATAATTCAGAAAATAACTTCAAAAAAACAAGAACCAGAGACCCCAACAATGTGTCACTAGAGAAAAATAAAAAGTATTTAGAAACTGTGGCCAGTTATTCTAAAATATAAGAAAGCACTTAAGCTGCTTCAGTTATTACAGTCCATTAAAAACTATTATTTCCTGATTATCTGTCACAAAGTCTGATGAGTCTTGAATTTTAAAGGACAAAATTGCACTCCGGAAAATCAGGAGCGGGAGGAGTGGTTTTAGTTTTGCGTCTGCTTGTTGCTTTGTTCGTTATCTGTTGTGCTGTAGTCTACGCTCTTAAAAGGCAGCAGCACAATCTTGGTGCGAGAGCTTGCTCTTTTATTAAGGAAGTGCTTTTAGACCTGATCCTACCACAGGAGACAGGCAACCAGATAGACTTTGTTTTCTGCCTGAGGCTGTGAAATCGGATGAGCAGAACAGGGCTCATCATTGTGAGTTCTCAGTTCTGTCCCAGAGAGCTTAAACGGGAATATTTTTCCCCTCTTACGGTGCCGCTGGCCACGGTGAAGCTCGCAGCGCTGCACGCTGGGCGGGTGATGCTCCGGGGGAGCCCCTGCCACCCTGCCCTCACCCAGAGGCTGGGCAGATAGGCAAAAAGCGTCCCTGGATCTCCTCGCGCTGCCCGTGCGGTGAGGAGCAGTACCCAGGGATAGGGTAGAGGTAGCGCAGGCAGGAAGGTGCGAAAGAAAGGTGTACAGAGTCTGGAAACCTCAGCATCCCCACGTTCCGTGTGTGCGCAGTGGTTTTGGCCATTCGGACAACGTGGGAAATAGGTCTACAAAGTTAAAACTGGGATGAGGGTTGGCTTTCGCTTCCCTTTGCACAGGCATTTCACAGACAAAGTTAATGACAGATGCCCACAGGTGTCTATGAAGTTAGACTTTACCTTCAGGCTCCGTGGGGGTGGACCAGAAGTAACCAGAGGCTGCCCCCCAAACCCAAGGGTTTGTGGTGGGGAATTCTTGAGTTGGCTGTAGCAGTGGCAGCTCCTCAGCCCTGCGTCTCACCTTGCTGCCCAGACACAAGGTGAGGTTAATGCCGTCTTTTTAAAGGCTCTTGGTATGCTGGGAGAATGGGTCTTCGAAAGTTATTGTTGTTGTTATTATATAATTGTAATTATTATTATTTACCTTTATTTTTTCTCAGCAATTTGCATGCAGCTGAGAATACGTACTGTACGGCTGCTAAAGTATGCGACTGAATTAGTCCAAACTGAGTTCTCAGCCGTATGAAAACATTAGGGTACTTTCTGAATAGCTGAGAAAATACGACATGGAGGTTATGTCAAAATGTCTTCTTATCAGTGCAGGGAGTGTGTGTGCATATAAGCAGTTTACAAAAACACTGGGCATTTGTCATCTTGGCTTTTGCAGGAGAGCATGTTGACAATTATTTTGGGCTTTAAATTGATTAATTTTGCTCTTGACCACCCATCTAAGGAGATAGCACTGGTAAGAAAAATTGCATCTTATTCAGCAAATCGCTACACATTTGGAATTATATCTGATTCTTTTTTAACAAAAACGTGAGTGGCAAAAGTGTTTTCAGTTCCTTTACCGTAACCTTCCCACAGCCGAATGAAGGATGGGAAAGTGAACCAAGTCATATTTTGCTTTTGCATCAGTAGTAAAACTGGTGTTCAGTGAGGCTTAGGTTTCTAAATAAGCTACTTGCAGTACTAAGCTACGGTCTCTCAAAACATTTCAATAATTTGGGGGGGAAAAGTTTGCATGGTCTGACTCTTCCAGTAATGCATTTTGTACCTGTAGTTGTTAATGGGTGCAAGTAGAGTACCGATCACAGCAGTTTAAGTGATAACACAGTTTGGGCTAAAGTGTTTTCGGCACATCTCTGCAAAATGCGCAACTGTTGATGAGGTTTCTGACTCGCCCCAAAGAACAGGGTTCATATGTAGAAAAGCCATCTAGGGAAAAGAGTCTATAAAAAATGTTCCAGATTCGATCTTTGCAGGAGTCTCTTGCCAAATTTTAGTAATTCCATAAATCACAGAATGTCAACAAAGATCAAAATTGCAGATAAGCGAGCCAGTTAACTAGCAAGAAATGTGTGAATCTGTTTAGCAACATTCTCGGTGCTTCCAGGCTCAGTGGAGAAATAAGCAGGTTTGCTCAGTGGGAGTAATTTAAAGAAATCGGGAAACAAGGATCAGTGTATCAGCCCAGCCTTTCAGATCAATAGTGATAATAGCACAAAAAAGAATGGAGAATGCTTTTTCTCACTCGGCTCTATGCTTTCTCCGATGAACACTCGATTTAAGCTTTTTCTACACAAGTGTATCAAGGATGATATTGGGATGGTTCTTGCAGTTTTGTATAAATTGCAGAGAGTTACAATGTGACTTACAGAATCGGTAGAACAGCAGTATGAATTTTCTTTTCAGCTCTAATACAGTTGGGGATTCTCAAGGTAGTAATTAATTTCATCTTTTTCATTTTCATACTGCAGTGTCTAGTAAGTGAATACGAGCTTACCAAACTACTGAACTCCTAATTTTAGTGAGTGGTCTGTGGTCACGCAAACCATACCAGATGGGTGAAAGATAGATTTCAGGGAATATATTTAATACATGACTCTGCCAGTGTACAGTGAAAATCAAAATACTGAATAATGGCAATTGTGCAATAGCAAAAAAATGGCTTTTTCTGCTTGCAAGTTGTAAGCCTTTGATGGACCAGGAACAAGCTAATAAGGAACATCTGGTATACAGACATAATTTGTTTGTGTTGGTGTCACTCGTATCTGTGCTTGGTAGTCAAATAGATTTGGGTCCTACAAATTTTTTAAGGTGTGGTTTAATCCCTAAGCCAATATTACATTATTTGCACAGACAGAGACCTGGAGGTATAAAATCTGTGCAACGGCACTTTAACAAAACTGAAATTGATTCTTTACTTTTCTCAAAACATGCTTTTTTTTTTTTTCCATGTGTGCCAGGTACAGAGTTTAAAAACAGTATCATTTTTCAGTGGTTGTTTTCATTTAAATAGATTTTCTTTGCCTGGGGAGGGGTGAGGGAGGGCAAGAATAGCCACAGAATGTCTCACTTGTGTCGCTCCAATCTGTTATGGTGTGCGGGGTCACATATACTGCTTTAAGGTATCATTCCTGCAAATGGTAATTTGAGAGGGTAGTCATACAGTATTAATGAAACGGAGTACCTCAGATGACTGCATAGGTTAGCAGATCTCGTTCTGATCTTACAGCTGCTGGGACAAACTGGCTGCGCATTTTCCTGTCAAAGGGAACTGTTTCTTGCCATACCTCTGCAGAGCTACAGTTGCGATTTAAAAGATACCGTAATTCACCATCAAGATTGGTTATAACGGATTATAAAACATATTCTTCTAGACAGGGGCAACTGGTCCTGCTGAGTACTTCGCCTCGCCAAGACAGTAAGATTAGGTGACCCAGCAGGTGGGAGTCTGGGGAGCAAAGGAGCTACTTCAGGCTGCTTCCCCTCCTTCAGGGGAAACACCAGACATGGCACGTCAAGGCCGTTCATTGTTGTTCTCCCCTCAAAGCATAGGTACGAGGTGGGCATTGGGATGAACAACATCAAGTCATAGTTGACAGATAGTTAACTTTGAGGATCATGTGGGATGCACCAAACAATAGTCCGTGAGGTTGCTGGAATACAGCAGACAGAGGCTTGAAAGACCAAGGAAGGATACTGGTTATTATTGTACAGTTCAGTGAGATGGGTGTTGCTTTTGAACTCTTCCTCTTAGCTATTTACTTAGTAGGTTTTGACCAAGAATTAAAGGATGAAATATGAACACCAGAAATAGGAACCTATGCGATGTTCCCATGAGATTTGTCATCAGATATTCTTCTTTCATAAGAGAGCACCTGCATTACTCTGTCCAGACAGCATCTGCTTCTTCCACACAGGAGGTTTTATTTTTGGTTCAGGATTATTAAACACATAAGATGCCAAAGTACTTGAGAGACAAGTTCCTATTAGTCTGCCCCACCTCTTTTTCCCCAAGTGCTGCAAGGAGCGAGAGAAGTCTGTTGCTCTGCTTCTTCCTCAAGCCATCCAACACACAACTCTGCTGCCATCCACATCTTCACCAAGAATCTCCATCGCACTATTCATAGCTTCTGTGGTGGTACCAAGTTTAGAAAGACACCATTGAGTTTCCTCTTGCTGATACTGTTACTGCCTCTGAGTAGCATCAAAAATGCACTGAGACTGTGTATCTGCACGTCTTACAAATGAAATTGCGTTGAATTTATACAGAGGTCAGACTGGATGTTTGCAACTACTAGAAGTTACAGTGGGCGTTGTGGTTTGTAAGAACTGAATGTAAGTCCCCTTGTTCTTCTTGGCATGATGTTTGTTTCTCTGAATTATATCTTTTTAAAATACTACTGAAGGTCCAATTTTCTTATTTTCTAGCAGTTTCTGACCCCGTTAGCTGTTGGAAGGAGGGTTACAAATATACAAAAGTGTGGATATCACTCTCTGATTTGTAATAGAAAGAAAAAAGGTGTTTATTGCACACTTTTATTGCCAGTAATTTCTTGGGATAAGACATTTTCTCCATGTTTCCTGTTGAATCAGTAGAAGAGTTCAAAGTGTGTGCTTACCTTGTGACATGGGAACAATCCTGCAAAAGCGATGAACATAATATTTAATATTTAAGTAGCTTAAATAGATGGCACTTAACACTTCCCATGCAGCAAAATTGTGAATGTGGTTGCATGTAAGGATGCCATTTTTAATTTCTGACTCGGAGTGCCTGTAGGAGATCTGTCTGTTCTGCCAGACTGGAAGTGGTTTCCTGAGTTGGATAAAGTCATGAAACTC
Organism: Rhinoptilus africanus; assembly: GCA_013400135.1. Taxonomy (NCBI): domain Eukaryota; kingdom Metazoa; phylum Chordata; class Aves; order Charadriiformes; family Glareolidae; genus Rhinoptilus; species Rhinoptilus africanus. The sequence goes on along the minus strand of VXBO01005590.1, from coordinate 67,860 downwards.
CAAGAAGGAGATGGACACCAATGGTTACATGGGCAAGCTATTGTATATATTTAAGGAAGCGGTTTAGACGAGTGGTCTCCTGCTCCTCCAATAGAACAAAGCTGCCATTACATGAGCAGTGCTAACCAGATTATATACTTAATGAAACATCAAGGCATTTAATTCAGCAGTAATTCCTGAGGAAGCAAACCAGGCAAGCTGAATTTTAGAGGACATAGTCTATGTTACGCCAAGTCTGCGTTTCATGAATAGCGGTAACAAGCAGTCACAAGAAGCCATTAAACTTTACAAGAAATTTAGTGGAAAATTCTGCATCCCTTTGCTGACTCTGCTGCCTCCTGTATCAGCTCCGTGTTGTGTATGTGTTGCATGTGCAGAGGCAGGTGTGAGCAAAAGGGGGGCAGGATGGCGATAATAGCCTCTGCTAATCCCCCACTGGCATAATGTCCGTTAGGAGTCAGTGATGTAAATTGGAGTCGAAACCCTGCTGTCTCTCTTCCCTCAAGGTCACGGAACTAGCTCCACGTGTCCACCAGTCTTTAGCGAAGCACAACTTGCTCACCGTGGAGAAATGTAACCTGAATGTAAAGCTGATCCTTTGCTGTATTATACTCTGGTATGATACACCAGTAAGATCTCAGATCATTCCCCTGCTCCCCTTTCAGATGCCGGGAGAAGTATTGGCAAACCTGAGATGCAGGTACCCAGGCACAGCTTCAAAGTGCTCCTGCTTCCTAGCATTACAGAAGAGGAATACATGTTCCTCTGTAATTTGAGGTTCTCATAATTATGCTCAAAGTAGAAATATGAAGTAGACCATACAAATTCTCCCTGACCTTCTTCCTTCTCTGCTTTCTCCTAATCCACTCACCAGCCTGCAGAAAGTTCAAGTATTTTAAGCTCAGTTCATTTCGAGCATTTTCTTTCTAATTTGGGCTTTTTGTTCTGGAGAACTTCTGTCAAGTGTAGCCTTATGTAGGCACTTTCATTTAAGCTGTCTGTTACTGACCTGGCCCTCTGGCACGTTAGTCACAGGAAGATGATGGTCACCCCTCTTGCAGCATCCTCCAACGGCCTTCTGCTGCCCTGAGTCTTGCTGCTGGTTGCCCCCCGTGTCGTACAGGTGTGAGGGCTGCACAAAGACAACAAGCTTGGAGTCTAATCTAACATGTGGTGCTACAGATGGGTTCAGCAAGCCAGCAGCAAGGGATGATGTTACAGGCAGCCACATCCAAAAGAGTCTCCCTCCTTGCACTCATAAATTGCACTCAGCCAGTTGGCAGATGATGCAAGACTGGGAGGAGTGGCTGGTACACCAGATGGCTGTGCTGCCATCCAGAGCAACCTAGGCAGGCTGGAAAAATGAGATGAGAGGAATCTCTTGAAGTTCATCAAAGGGAAATGCCAAATCTTGCACCGGGGGAGGAATAACAAATGCAGCAGTATGAGCTGGGTCCTGACCAGCTGAAAAGCGCTTTGCATGGAAGTAGTTGGGGGTTTTGGTGGGCAGCATGTTAAACATGAGCCAGCAGTGTGTCCTTGAGTCAAGGAAGGCCAACAACATCTCAATGTGCATTAGGAAGATCATCACCAGTAGGCTGAGGTAGGTGATAGTTGCCCTCTGCTCAGCTCTGGTGAAACATATCTGCAGCGTTGGGTCTGGTTCTGGGCTCCTCAATACAAGAAGGAATGGGCATACTGGAACGAGTCCAGTTTGGGATTGTTCAGCCTGGAGCAGAGAAGGCTCAAAGTGGGTCTTACTGATGTGTGTGAATACCTGATCCCCCATCGCATAGAAGACAGAGCCACCCTCTTCTCAGCGGTGCCCAGTGACAGGACAAGAGGCAATGAGCACAAATAGAAAAGCAGGGAATTCCTTCTGGAGACAGTAAAATAATCCTTTCTTTTCACTGTGAAGGTGAGTGAGCACAGATTGCCCAGGAAGGTTGTGGAGTCTCCATCCTTGGAGATACTCAAAAGCCGTCTAGACATAGTCCTGGGCAACTAGCTCTAGGTGGCCTTGCTTGAGCAGGGAGGTTGGACCACGTGACCTCCAGAGGTGCCTTCCAACCTCAGCCGTTCTGGGATTCTGTGAAATATTTATTACACTTTAATAATCTTACGTGGTTACACGAATAGCTGCACTTTCCTCTCTCCCCTCAAAGCAAATCTGAGATCTCTGTGTTACATCTTTATAGAGAGATTTTTCAGAAGGAAAATGTACCATAACTCCATTAATTATGAATCATGGGAACACATGTTTTGAAAGGTTCATATTTTACCCTGTTTCAAAGTTCTCTTTAGTTTAGAATAACTTTTTGGTTGCCATCAGAATTGTTTTGGTTTTTTGCTCAAACTGGAAATATGTTTATGTTATCAAAACAAATGTCATTGTGGGAAAAGAACGAAGCATTGCCAATGTTTTTCATAGCAGTAATATTTTATTTCACTTGATGAGTGTCTGTTAAACCACTTCAGAAGAGAAAATGTCATTCTAATACATGCACGTACACACACGCATATTTGAATGCCCACGTATTTAGCCCTTAATTCAGGCTCTATTAAATACTCCCGCAGAACACACCCAGGTAAGGTATGATCAATGTAGCTTGAGCTGTCTGTTGCTGGTACTTCTCCTACCACACTTGCAGGGCTGTTTTGAAATAAACGATCTTTCAGTAAATACTTCTTTTGACCAGGTCCCTGAGTCACCTGCAGCCTGGGATCTCCTCTTCAGTATACAAGTATATTGGGTTTTTTGTGAAACAGAATCGAAGAATATACTGTGTGTCTTACAGTTATTTTTTTATTCACATCAAAGCCTTTCAAGTAAAAATAAATGTACTTATTTTTTCTGAGGTAGTATTTCAATAGAGAGCAATCATATTCCAGCTTCTCGCTCTTGACCAGTAGGTGCTGAAACCACATGAAAAGTAGAAGATATTACAGACGACATTTAAATAATTCTGTAACATTGTTAGTATGAGCTTTTTATTCGGGAAATTTGGTGACTTCAGATAGACAAGTGGATTTCAATATAATATTTTTATATCAAATGTATCATGTCATTTTATATTGAGTTTACATGCCACATCCTCTTTTTCTTTACAGGGTATATACCCAGTTACTTAGACAAGGATGAGCTATGTGTAGTATGTGGGGACAAAGCCACCGGATATCATTATCGCTGCATCACTTGTGAAGGTTGCAAGGTAAATGGCGCAGTGGGAAAGTGGGAATCAGAAATAGCTCTCCAGCTCCTCCATTATACAGACTTCCTGAACTGTGCTGTCAAATAAAACACAGACAGATTAGAAGCGAATAAGAACATCCAGTACTGATGATAAGCCCTATCTGGCTATGCCGCTGCTCTTCATATGCATAAGGAATATAGTTGATTTTTGAAGTGTTTGCTTCTGAAAAGAAAACAAGAAATTTAGATTTTTATTGCTGTTTTTTAACTGTTAGCTTATAAATTTCCATTTTTTAATGTTTCTTTGGCTGTGTTCTCAGACAGTGTATATCAGCATACTCCCAGCAACTCCAGTGAAGCTGTTTATGCAACAGCTGAGATTCTGCCCATGGCCATGAAGAGTCTGTAGCGATTAACAATGTTCCAGTGCCTCTCATCATCACAGCAAAGAAGCAAAAATCAAAATCCCTTCCACATGCTCATACAACAGTAACATACATCACTTTGGGAAGCATTGACACCCAGTTAAAACTGCTTCCAAAAACTTGTGACTTCTTTAAGTTAAGCATATTGAAATGTGCTTTCAGCCCTAAATTGCATCTCCAAAGCTACATGCAAAATTAAAAAGGAGATTGCTTTGGGCAAGTAAATAAAAAAAACCAAAACAGATTGAGTAACACAATCAAGCACATCTTACGTGATTTCACTGCCATAAATTTGCCTGAATAGCTTGGGATCCTTTAAGAAAGCTATTCTTTCCTGCAGAAAATAAAAAAATATTATGTTTTTCTAAAGAAGTGGGACCACACATGTCATGCACTAGTGTCATGGGACTAAGCCACAAAAGCCATATGCTGTTCATCCCCAAAGTCTGGAATATTTAGATCTGAGATTTTGGGTTTGGACTAGCTTTAGAGCTCCACCTCACAGTAACTCTTGTGTTGAAGTAGCTCCCTTGGTTGTACATCTTTGCCCTAGGTTACATTCATGAAATGCACAAAGACCTAAATATGCTATGTATAGTAGGTTTGCAGTGATATCCATAGTGGTTTTGTAGACATACATACATACATAGTATGAAAAAATACTTATATCTGAAAAAACCTGGAACTGAACAAGAGATTCTTACACATTTGCATCCCATATACCAGATGATAACAATACATAAAATGTATTATTATGACTTAATTCAGATATAATGAGAAGTAAGCAACACTGTGGCATTATGAAATATCATTTTGCTCCCAGCTGAACAGCTCTATCTCTCACCAGCTTTCCTACTCAGGTTTTTGTTACTCCAACTGATGTGTTTCTTTTTCTGCCTACCAGCTATTTTGAAGATATAGCATACAAAAATCTACTTTTATCTTCAGATACAGTTCTTTTGTCTGATACACAATTTAAAATAATGCTTATATGCACAGGGAACTGAGCTAACAATTTGCAAGAAGTAATTAATTTCATTCTCCTACTTATATTTGGCTTACAAACAGACAGGTTTGTTTTGGTTTATTGTCCTTCTTGCATTGTAAAAGATGCGGGGGCGGGGGGGGTGTTGTGTGGACAATTTCAAACCATGCCTTGGAGGATCTGCTTAGACATTTCAAGTTGTATGATTTATCAGCAGAGTTACATGTAGTCAATTCTCAATGAATTTGACATTTACTAGTTGCTTCCGCTCAAAATCACTTTAATTTTGTAACAACATTAATCAGGGCTGACAGCCAAAACTTTGCTTTGGCAAGTGCTTTCATGAACAAAGCGTCCTCTTACACATGATTTCTGAAGAGTAAATTGTAAGGAATTTAAACACAAATAAACCAACAGTGAGTTCTGACATTGCTGAAATATTTCTCCAGACGGTAGCCATTGCATCTGTTGCTATATAGGTGCATAGTAAAGGAATTTAGGAAAAGAGTAGTTGCCTTACAATAAAATATGCTTTCTTTTATCGTTGAAGTGTTTGGACAAATATAGAGAGCAACTTCCGTATCACATTGTATCCAGAGATGGTCAAAGAGGATTTTTGCAAAAAAGTTTCTGAGAAATGTAAAGAAATGGGAAGAGGAAATGTGCTGGTCCCAACAACAGGTGGTGAAAAGCCTTGCCACTGTAGAGCTAGAGCTACGTTAAGACCCATGCAAGGTTTGGAAAACAGAAGTTCATTACTTCTTCCTGAGATTCATTAGAGATTTTTCCGTCTCTTGCTGTAACTAGAGATTACCCCATGCCCTTGGTTGTCCAGAGCCGTCTTTGATGTTCAAGGAGGACAGGGGCAGGTCCTGTCTCTAGGAATTGATCATAGGGTTGAGAATGGATCCAAATCCAGCTGTTGGGTAGATGAGAGTTTGAGACCTGATCCAAACCTCACATGAGGACATCTTGCCTGTGATTTCTTGGATTTTGGCTCAACTCAGCAGGTTGCTGTCTTGCAAAGGCTTACACACATGCTTTATACAACTCAGTCTAATTGAGATTTCAGGTCTTACCATTATCAAGGAAGAGAGAGCTGTACTCTTAGCTCGAGCTGGATCTTGTTAGATAAAACTCTAATGAGGACAAGGCTGTTTATTGTCTTCACTGGAGTTGGGAGCTCAAGCTGAAATACAGACTTATTCATACTTCTTAATTCAACATTCTGTGTTAAAAGAAATTACACACTGCTATAAGATTTTACCAGGTGTTATTTAACATGATTAAAACCAGACATTTCATCTAGTGAAGTGAAGAGACTATTCATTAGATAAAATCTCAGCTGAAGAGAGTATTCATTAGGTAAAATCTCACTTGAATTTTGCCATTGTTTTCACTGAAATCAAAGCCATTCACCAGGGTCCCAGTGTGTTCTCTATGTTGAGGTGGTCCCAAGCTGCGTTGCTGAATGTAGACAGTCTCAAACAGTGGTGAAACTTGAAATTAAAGTGAAGTCTAAATTTCTTGCTTTACAGCCTATCTTGTCTATATCTTGCAGTCTTGGGAAGTTTATCCAGCTCTTGCGTAAATCAATGAGAAAAGTCATGTTGAAATCAGTAACCAGGATTAGGTCCGTAACGTTCAGAGATAAGTTCCGTCTGATTTCTTTACTTAAGGCAGGGGTCTATGAGGTGTATAAATCATTGAATTCAGTGGAGCTACATTGGTTCACGTGAGCTTAGGATCTGACCCCATATCCATGTTGCAATTGCAATATAGATCTATATTATGATAGATAGATGGGTGGATAGATAGATAGATAGATAGATAGATAGATAGATAGATAGATAGATAGATAGATAGATAGATAGAATGGATTTGTATATAGAGGGATTTTTATTGGTCATATTTGCTTTGAATACAGAGGTCTGTGGTAAATACAAATTAAATCCTCTTCTCGGAAATACAGATAATTTTAAAATTATGGATCCATTACTTGGAGCAAAACTCAAAGATTGTGTAAATTGTGTTTGCAAAATTCTTAGTCTTGCCCACATTTGGTTGGTTTGTTATTTGGCTTTGATGGAAAGAAAGGAGATGAAGTGTTTTTTCTTAACCCTTTAGTAACTCATACACACCACCGTTGTTACTGTTTGCAGAAGCTGCTCTATAATTAAAAGTATGTATGTGCCTCTTAATATCCCTCAAAATGTTTGTGCAATTTAGAAAGGGGCTCAAAGTAAACTCTCTAGTTCAAATAAAAAAAGAATTTAACACACAGAAACATAAGACTTCAAGAAGACACATAGACAGCATTTAACCCTCAAGACAGCGTTACTTGTGTCTTTACTTCCCTCAGATGTCTACATGTTTTCAGTTTTCAGGGAGGAAATGTCTTGTGAAACTCGGAAAACAAACACAATACACTATAAAACTAGTTTGTTCTTTTCCTCTTTGCAAGTTTCATGGCATGAAGTATGTTATCTTGCATACTTAGGTACATTCTTACCAAACCAAAGTGGCTCCCAATTTGAAAAAATTGCACAACGCTAATGTTTTCCAATGTATTTATATATTGCACTTAGGGTTTTTTTAGAAGAACCATTCAGAAAAACCTCCATCCAACCTATTCCTGTAAATATGAAGGAAAATGTGTGATAGACAAAGTAACAAGAAATCAGTGCCAGGAATGTCGCTTCAAAAAATGTATCTTTGTTGGCATGGCAACAGATTGTAAGTATATTTTTCTGTTTTTCTTTCTTTTCTCTTTTTTCTTTTTTAATGTGTGTGTTTGCTTAAAGTATGTTGATTGGTGAAGATCGTTGAAGTAGAGCACAATTACCAGAACTTTCTTCTTTTTTAATAACTTGTATCAAGGAATTACATTTATTGCATCAAACCACTTTCATAGGGCTGTAATTTTTTGTTTATCCTTCACCAGACTGCACCTTCTCCTGGCTTTACCAGCCTGAGTAACAGTAGGAATGTTCACTCTTTGGAAGAGAGGAGGGAGAAATGCATCTGGATGGACACTTTGCTTTAGAAAAAAACATCTTGTTTAGAAAATTCTGGAGGATGTGAAATTGAATGTCATTGTATGAGTCATCCTGCAGTTGTTTGTTTTATTTTTAGCCCTGAAGAAGTTATCTACTGCAAAGAATTTGACTCTCATTCTAAAGAACTCGAACATATGGCTGTAAGATTAACCCTTAGGGGTCTTCTTTTCCTGCCGTTGCACAGGGATTTACACTGATAACGTCAATTAGTGCAAATGGGAAGAGGTCACATAAATCTCCCTGTGTGTTAATGTTAATGGTTGTTGCCAGCATAATCCTCTGCAGAAAAACTGACAGGAAAACAGCCCCAATAAACAACAGAAAAATACCCTAACTTGGTATTTTTCATTGGTAATGTAATGTATAACATCTTCTGTCTGGAGGGAAGTAGATGAAAAGACACAATTTCATTTTAGCCAGGTAGACCTTCAGGAGAGGGGCTGGATGCCTCTGGGTCACCAGTTTGCCACAGCCCAGCCTGGTGCAGCCGGCACTGGTGAGCACCAGCCAAGCAGCAGCTGTGCAGAGCCAGAAGTTTCTCTGGGTCTGGTTCTTCCCGTCAGGTGCCGATACCATGACACTGGTATGGACTGTGTGGGCTGCACCTACCTACGTGCCAAAGGGGCTGTTGCTGAGCATGGCAGAGAAGGCTCAGGAAGGCTTTTTCCCACCTTTGGGTGAACACGTGTGAACAGAAGCATGCAAGCAGGGCTTTCGGTGCTCCTACCTGCCTGCCACCAGCTGTGGATCCGAATGGTCCTCCTCTGCTAAAGCGGGCCAGCCTGCTCTCGGTTGTGTGGAGAATGGGATAAACTTTCAGCTCTTGGGCAATGCTACAGAACGGCACCGTTTGTAGGGTTTACAGAAAGAGCCAAAGGGAGATTGTTTCTGAGCGTGTTGTGCAACAGGTAGTTGAGCCTCCTGTGAATAAGGACTCCAACTTTCTTAAATCCACGTTACCTTCTGCTGGCTTACGTGTACGCATTCTACACAATTCGGAGCAGCAAGTGCGCTGATACTGCTTTAAAGAAAACAAAAGTGCATCTTTCCCACCATGGACTACTCCAAGTCCATTAGGGGAGTGCTTTGTCTGAGTCCTCACAAAGCTTTTATGTTTTATTGGTGGAATAAAGCACTGAAGGCAACAGTAGTATCCATCACATTACCAGAAGCATAAGTCGTTCTTTGCCGTCCAGGCTTCTGAGAAGATGAAGTTTGGAGCGAGAAATCAGAGAACTATGTCAACTGTGGGTCTTACCAAAGTACTTCTTTACTGATTAGTTAAGGTGTATGTAATGAATTAGTGCCTCAGGCATAGGAAATATCAAAGTTTAGTCAACCTTAAAGAACTTCCTGTCATTTTTATGTGCTTTTCCCGCTGCTAGTGGTGTTGGATGACAGCAAGCGGTTGGCAAAGAGGAAGCTGATAGAAGAAAATCGAGAGAAGAGACGTCGGGAAGAGCTGCAGAAAACAATTGGGCACAAACCAGAGCCAACAGATGAGGAATGGGAGCTCATCAAAATTGTTACTGAAGCACATGTGGCCACCAATGCACAAGGAAGCCACTGGAAGCAGAAAAGGAAATTTCTGGTAAGGACTGTAACCTTTTACACTGCTCTTGGAGCCAGGTTCCTTTCTTTCTTCTGAAGTCCCTTCCCAACATTGCAACCCCAAAGAGGATCTGTCTGACAGTGTATTGACATATGTGAAAAATGGATTCTTTTTTTAATTGCTACTTGCTTATTCTTGCCTGAAGCTCAGTGTTTGATCAGACAATGTAGTTCAAAAGATAAACAGCATGCTGCTGAGTTAAGACTCACCCAGCTGGATACTTTTAATGTGCTATGATCAGAAAAAGTAGAAAAATCATTTCACTCCTGATTAACAGCAGTAGCAGTCTATAATGCATACCATATCTTTTTTTATATATTACATCTGAGGATAGTTGTCTTTATTAGGGACTAGCATACAACATATTGTAAGTGTTAAAACAATGTAAAGTTTTAGGTGAAAGATGATATTTATTATTAATAATCCATGTTTCTTGCTCCCTTGTTCCAAAGTGAACACAATAATTAAAATAAATTTGGCAAAGAAAAATTAATTTCAATGAAAGCAGGATGATACATACAGTATAGCAGTGGGATTGCAGACTACAAGACAACCTAAGTTTTCAGGCTGTAACCAAGGATCAGAAAATAAATGGTGATTTATGATGCTCAGCCTTAGAAAATGATTTATTTGATTTTTCTAAATCGATCTTTAAAGGAAATAAGCGCAGAATAAAAATGCTTATACAGCAAGACAGAGGGTTTATAGACTGCATGTCAGGAATACACAGAGGTCTTAACAGTTCGTGTATACCAAATCAGATAGAGAATGTTCATTTTTTTTTGCAAGTCCAGGCTCCTGCTGCCTAATTCACCATGGGGCTCTTGACGCACTGTTAAATTGCTAAGAGAAATTATATATTCAAACCAGCTGATCCCTTTTATAGTGTTTTGTCAATTCCAGTGGCACGGTCTGGTTTTCTATATGAATGGCTGCATGTTCATGGTAGCGTACAGCTGGGAAAACACAACCAGTGGTCACTGGCAAGAAGCAGCAGAGCACTTCCCAGTGGTGCTGCACAGCAAGGTTTGCAGCACTGGTTTTGGCAGACCAAGAAGCAGCTGCAATAGTGCGTTTAGTTACTTGGGAGGGAGTGCAGTTCTTCCTTTATCTCCTCGTTTGGGATAAAGCATGGGGAGCTTGAGGTTTAGGCTGGGAATGAGGGCACAGGCAGAAAGCTGGTAGGGACTGGGCTTCATAAAATGTGGTCGCTGAGGAACTTCAGGCTCTGGAGACAGTCACAGCAGAGGGGGAGCCTCCAACAAAGGGTGCCCAGAGGCAGGGCATGAGGTGGTGTAATGAGAGGGCTATTGGGAGAGGGGAGGGATGGGGCAGAGGCAGGGGTGGCAGCTGTAAGGGACGGTTCAGAAACCAGCTCTGACTTCCACAGCTGGTTCCTAGGCCAGGCCAAGCTGCTGTCAGTGCAGCCTTTGATGGGGGGCCTCCTGGTTCTTTGCAGTGCTGACATGCTGAACCCTAGCAGTTGCAAGGCAAGTAAGTGTAGGGAGCTCACTGACGCCTTGCAGTGAGCACAGAAGGGAAAGTCCAGGATGGCCTGCCAACCCTAGGTGGAGGGCTTTGAAAGCCTCTGACAGAAGCTGTTGAAGAGCAAGAGGAGCTGACTGCACGCCCCAGGAGCTGGGAGTCAGTCCTTGGGTAGCTGAGGCTGGTTCTTCAACAGCAGTAGCTCCTTTGAGGTCTGGACCTCTTTTGCTGTTGAGGTGAGTTAGGTGGCAAGGGCTCTCAAGTTTCATGGCCTTCTGGGTTGCGTTAGCTTTAGCTAGTAATCCTGACTTCTTTTGGCTTTCCCAAGAAAATACTGTTCTCTCTTTTTCTCCCTAACAATGTTATGTGTGGTTTTAAGCATTTGGTCTTCTTGTTTGGAAGTGAGGAAGGTTGTTTATCATGAGCACACAGACAATGTGGTTTAGTTTCCCAAGATTCAAGAAGGGAGGGAGCCTAGAACTGGGATTACTCAAGTTTTTTAGTAGGAACCCTCAGATAATTGAGCCCAGTCCTCTTCATTGTTCCTTTACAATTGGTGCTTGCTTTATTAACGCATTGCTGAGTTTTTTCTTGAAAGAAGTTAGATTTGGATTCAGATTTGTGACAGAGCTGTGGAAGGATCTTTTATGATGTGTTGCTTTAAAAAACAGGCGAGCACAAGTTTTTATTATAGACAGCACTTTCAGCACCTTCCCTCTTTCAGTGCCTTTGTATAAACGTCATTAAGTCCATTAGTCTTAAAGGCCTTCTTCTCTGGGTTTTATCCAGTTGTTTTTTCTCTAACAAAGTGGAACCTCTGGATGGTGTTTGGCAGGTCTTTTACAACCACAGATCCACACTTAGCAAACAGAACAGCTTTGATAGACCTGTTTTTAAAATACATGGTAACATTGATGAGCTATCATAAAAGCAGGTGAACAAGTTGAAGAGCAGTTGGAATAAAAAAAATGCTGGTTGCAGATTCTTCTTGAGTCTACTTAGTTGTATATCCCTCTTGAAATCCTCAAAATATGATTTTTTTTTCTCTTTTGGACTAAGCTTGGGGTGAAGGCACACAGAAGGTGATTTTCAACCAAGATTTTACCCAGACGAGTTCAAATTCTAGTCATTTTATGCAGACTGGCTCTGGGTTAGCCCATTTTTAGTCATCAGTTGTTTTAGCCTGGTTTTGGAAACAGTCCTTGGCAGTTGCCTGGAGCTCTGTGATACCAGGCAATCTGTTCTTGGGAAGATTTCAGAACTTTGAGTAGGTGAAAGAGCCGAATTCTGCAATGCTCAGAGCATCTTCTCAAGGGTAACAAGTCACTTCAACTCCCTTCACTTATAGATAAACCTGAGAGTTCTCGGCACCTGTAAGAAACAAGAACGTGCCTGTAGTTTTAAGCAAAAAATGCATAAGCTACACCCACAAAATATTCAGATATGGGCACAAGGAAGAAACTGCATGTGCAAAAAAATGCAGCTGCCTGCACAGGATGGGTAGCAACGTGCCAGTCACCCATTTCTCTGTGCAGTCACCTCTTTCACAAATGCCTTGCAAGCAAATTCACATTTTGTGGTGTAATGGGCATTACTTACAAAGTGAATAGTGTAATTTTTTATTTTAGCATATCTTCCGTCACCAAGCAGGACTTTTTAGAGTATAAAATACTTGCTCTAAAATAGATTGTTCCTTTAAATATCTTTCTTTATATCCTTAGCCAGAAGACATTGGACAGGCACCAATAGTTAACGCCCCAGAAGGTGGGAAAGTGGATTTAGAAGCCTTCAGCCAGTTTACAAAAATCATCACACCAGCGATTACAAGAGTGGTGGATTTTGCCAAAAAGTTGCCTATGTTTTGTGAGGTAAGAAAACGTCCTTGCAGTCCTCATTTATATGCCTGTTGTTAAAAAGTATTCAAAGTACTCCTGGCTACTAAAAAATTCACTATGTTTAAAATCAGAAAAATTAAAGAGACTCAAAGTAGATGGGACTTGAATCATCTAGATTTTTATGAGTTTTCTTTTTCCTGTGATTTTGTCCATTTTTTCCCGATGTTGTCCATCTAGAAGACCTCATGGTTCATTAGAGACCCTAATATGTTTTTAGAGGTGGCCTTGAACAAAGCAAATGAGCAAAAAGAGACTGTCTAGAAGCATCTTTGATATGTTTAACTAGATATTCCAGAACACAGTTCCCTCTGTGCTTTCTGTCTCCTTGGCAGGTATGGTATCATGGAGCAGTAACAAATTCTTCCAGTTCAGGAAAGCACTGCTTTCCAGGAATGGCACGTGCCTCATTACATTCCCTAGGCATGCTTTTCCTAACGGGGAGGTTGTGCATAAAAAAGCCTGTAAAAGTAATGGACTATCACTCCAGGTAGATACTCACATGTGAAATATACAGCAAGTAGACTTAGTTGCACATGAGGAATACAGAGGACGTAGGATGATCTCATTTACTGTGAGGTATCATTTTTATTGAAGGGCCAGATGCAATGGTTGATGATATTTTTTTTGTAACTTAAAAAATGTTATCAGAACTGCAGTCTGATATAATGTTTCAGTCTTAATAATCTTACTAATTTTAAGTCTTGTGAGTCCCTTAGGATCCACAGCCATGGTATTTTTAGTATGGAAATATCCCCAGTCCAGCCCTGGAAGGATGCCTACCTGCTCGCCCACGCTGCAGAGCAACTCTTGGCTCTGATGGTGAAATGCCAAGGGAATGACACTCCAAATGGGAGTGACCATTGTCAATGAGTTCCTTGGGCTCCCTAACTCAGGAACAGTGTTTCCTCCTCAGGAAGGAAGTTTTACTTCTTTTACTCCTTTACTTAACATTTTACTCTTCTGTGGCTGGCAGCTTTTCTTTAAGGTCCGTAAAGGAGAGCTATTTATGTCCTCTGGCACCTACAGAACAAGAGGTAAATACCAATAGTTGGCATAGTGTAAATAGCTCTCCCTGGCTAACCTCAGTATTGGCTCCATCACCCAAGAAAGCATGAAATAGTGGCCAATCATGAAGATTATAAAATACAAGGAATGTGTCCACAGATCAAGAGGACCCCGCAGCATTCAGTGTCTGAGAGAATCTGTCTCCTCTGATTTGTCGTTTGTTGGTGGGAAGACGCAGTGACATACCAAGGTAGCCTTTTTAATTTAGAAAGCTTTGCCAGTCACACACAGACTGTAGTGCCCTCCTGGCTCCCATGGGCCCACTTGTGTCGGAGCCGGGCAGGAAGCATGGAAGAAGTCAAGGCGTCATTGGGCATGACCTCTGTAGGTTACGCAGCTCAGCAAGGACAGGCTTTGTTTACAGCTGAGCTGCTGCGTAAACCTGACACCTGTATACAGCAAGGTCTGATGGCAGAGTGAGGGACAACTCCTGAACACAAAGGTATAGGACAGCTGTCCTCTGAGCTGTCATATAGCTCCTGTTTTAGCATAGAGATAATGACAAATGTTTCCTCTTTTTGAAGGGGCGCTGCCTTCATAACTTTATTTCATGTATGGTTTTTAACCCATACCTTTTCTTAGAAGCAACACTGTGTGGACTGTGTGTTTATGGAAAAAAGCCCTCCTTTCTCCCATCAGACCTGCAGAGGATTTAAGCATTATCCTGGTTCTTAATTTCCACAGAGGCTCAGGCTGAGGATGTAGTAAATCTCTATGAAGGAGGGGCAGGGCCTTTTACGTATCCACAGACCCTTTTGCTTCTTCCTCTCTTCTTTGGAGACATGCTCAAGCCAGCAGAGCAATTTGAGTGCCCAGCTTAGTTCATGTGCATGCATTGTCCTGTGCCTCAAAGTAAGAATCTAACCCCAGAGTAACTGAAGTGTAAGAAGAACTCATTTCCTTCTCAGCATTTCTGCTGTTGTTTCCTTCTTGCATTTCCTTCTGCTTAGAAAATGAAGATTGAGGAGCACTTAATGAGTCTGATGTGAATGTAGGTGTCACAAGCTTCAGTGGTTCTTGTGTAAGGCTGTGTAAATACCCTTCTAGGTATCTTAGCTCAGCTCAGCTGCGTGGTGCTGCATTACACGTGTGGTGGCTGCCAGTATCTCCTGCCAAGGTGAGCACCTCAGGTTCCTGCCTTTTGCTTTTTCTCCCTGCAGAGAGAGAAGGAAAGGACAACACATGGCAGATTATCAGTCACATTTGTTGACCCCGCTCCTGGAAGGTGCTCTGGTAGCAACGCTCAGGTGATGAATGTAGTATTGAAACCTGCATAGTCAGGAGCAGAACTGACGTTCAAGAACCCCGTCTTTGATAACTGCTGCTACTGGCAGATAAGACCTGAGGCCTGACATCTGTGAAACAGGTGTCCTATGTGTCCTTCAGAATTAGGAAAGCAGGGGAAGGATGGACATAGTCAGATCACCACTACCTTAAAGAAGTTTTAAGGAGGTGCAAGTAGGAAGATAAATACTCATGAGTTTAAAGGCTCACTAATAAAACAGCTGATATGTCATGAAGTATCTTCCCTACTGTTACCTGTCTGTTTCTCTTTCACCATTCTTCCTTCTCCTTAGTCTTTTTTTTTTCATTTCTCTTCTCCCTCCTCCCTTCCTTTCTTTCACGTCCCTTGTTTCTCTGCAGTTATCTATTCCAATATATCTTCATGGTTGTTGCCACACATCTTTTTCTTTTTTTTTTTTAATTTTATTTCTTACTCTGTTTCTTTCCCTACTTCAATCTCAGCAGCACAACAGTGGCGTTGTTGTTGGGTAGCGAGACTACCACTGTGCTTGTGCAGCTTTCCCCATGCTGCTGCTGAGCTGAGTGTGATCCGCAGAGAAAGTGATTTGCCCTGAACAGGATGAGTCACTTTTCTTCTGTATCAAACACTTTACACCTGAAGTTGGCATTGCTGGAAAAATAGCTGCATGATTCAAATCCTTTTTCTGTCTGGGGCTGGCTTTGCGCTTAAAACTCTTCTCTAACAGGCAACTGCTTTCCACTTGCGTTAGGCAGCTGGCGTCCGCTCTACATCATTTTACACCAAATCAATATACTTGCTTTGTGAGTATGCAGTTGCTGTGTAAAACTGTAGTTGGTAGGTTTTCTATTTTCATTTTGAATTGCAAATCAGGTAAATATAACTTTATATGAATCAGAAATTGATGGATTTTTGCCTTCTTTCAATCCAAGTAGAAATGAGTTGCTTTTTCATATATGTGACCACTTTATTAATTTAGTGACAGTCTCAAAATAGTCTTGGTGATTTTTGCTGTCATTGAATTACCTGTGAAAATGTAAAGACATGCTTCCATGCTTCACAGAACACATTCGCCTACCGTGTCAGCATCCTGGTGACGCTATAAATACAGAACCTACGTTCACCGATTCAGACAGCTTAACTTTTTTAATGTAGAAAAGACAAGTCTAGCCACGTGCCCTGAAGATCACGGCTTATGCACCAGCATAAAAGCTGGACCTATACCATAGATTTTCTGTGTGTCCAGCGATAATCTAGGGAGTCTAGGGAGATCAGCCTTAGTAGGCTAAATATAGCTTAGTAAGTTCTTTGTTGTTTAAATGGACAGTGAGAATTAAGAGCACACGCCCTACTGATTGAGGGTATCTTTTCTAGCTATAAAAATTTATTTCATTCCTTTTATTTAAAAAGCAGTCCACTCCTGAGGATCTTCCTAAACCTTTTTCTTTTCCTCTGGTCAGGTGGGAAATAAGCACGGCTGGCAGTGAGTTTAACTGGGATGGCTGAGTGGGACAGCCACAATTATAGTTTATTCTGTTTGCTAAGTTGCAAGCTGAGGGAGTAGAAGACAGAAGGGTAAACAGCTGAGAACAGTGACCACTTTGGCCATCTCGGTTAGATCCACCCCTGATGGGAGACAAAGCCAACAGCGTATGTTACCAACAACCTGGCACCTGACAGGTCTGCGTCACCCTCCACACTTTGTGAAATGTTCTTTGAAATGGAAAGCTACATTCTTCAGGTTTATTGGACTTAATTTTATAATGCTCCCACAAACTGAGCGGTCCCACGGAGAACAGAACTTCTACAAATTGGGTCACTTCACCTCAGCATCTGAACCAGCTTGGTTTGCTTTGAGTCTTTTGCCCAGGACCACTTGCCTACTGCTGTGTCATCACTAGATTTCCTAAGGGTGTGTGGTTGTTAACCTGCCGGCAGTTTCTGGAAGCAGGAATGTGAGTCTTAGAGGTTTCTGCGGTGCAGTGGAACCTGTCAGTCAACAGCATGTTTGGAGGGTGGTGTCCTGGGGTGCGAACTGCAACTTCATGCTCATGGATTTATTGTAAGGCCAACTCAGTTTGAAAAGCACATCTTTTTTTCTTTACTGTTTATAATTTCTGCAGCTGCCATGTGAAGACCAGATCATCCTTCTGAAAGGCTGCTGTATGGAGATAATGTCCCTCCGAGCAGCAGTTCGCTATGACCCCGAGAGTGAGACTTTAACACTAAATGGGGAGATGGCGGTGACAAGGGGCCAGCTGAAAAATGGGGGTCTTGGCGTAGTGTCTGATGCCATCTTTGACCTGGGCATGTCTCTTTCTTCATTTAACCTGGATGACACCGAGGTTGCCCTTCTTCAGGCTGTTCTGCTCATGTCATCAGGTGAGAACAGAAATATATTTGTACTCCAACCATTTTGAAACTTTTTAGTCTTTTGTCACAAGTCTCTTTTTAAAAGAAATAGGGTATGTTAGATCGTAGAATCATAGAATGGTTCAGGTTGGAAGGGACCTTAAAATTCATCTAGTTCCAGCCCCCTGTCATGGGCAGGGACACCTCCTACTAGACCAGGTTGCTCACAGCCCCATCCAGCCTGGCCTTGAACACTTACAGGGATGGGGTGTCCACACCTTCTCTAGGCAACCTGTTTCACTGTCTCACCACCCTCACAGTAAAGAATTCCTTCCTAATATCTAATCTAAATCTCCCCTCTTTCAGTTTAAAACCGTTACCCCTCATCCTATCACTCCAATCCCTGCTAATGAGTCCCTCCCCATCCTTCCTGTAGGCCCCTTGTAGTGCTGATCAGAGTAAGGTGGGAGAAATTCTCTCTCAAAATTCCAATGCAGCTTAGAACTGGTTTGGTAAACACTAGGAAAAAAAAAATACAGAAAGATGGGCCTAAAAGTGGCTTTGGTAATACACTTTGCTCAGTTTAGTACTCAAGGAGGAGTACTAAAGGATGATCATCAGAAAGAAAACAGACGTGGCTCTGAGCCAATTTGCCTTGAATGAAAAGCTGATAATTTAGCAACAATTGTCCTTAGAGTAAGATCCCTTTTCCCCTAGGTACTGTCAAGCGCTGGGTAGGAAGAGCAGTTCATACATGTTTCCATCAGTCTCATATGCTTAGTTTGACCTGCCTTCTTGTTTCCCTGCTTAACGCCACCACCACTTGCTAACGGGCATTTGAGCGCTGTGCCGTTTCCCCACGCTGGTACCATTTGCAACTGGTCTCTTGGTGGCGTCGTACAGAAGCAGCAGAGACTATTTCATGTGATTTCCAGAAGGTGTCATGCCTTCTCAGATCGAGTATGTTTCTAAATATGCTTCCACTGACTGTGCCAGCCCAAAGAGGAAATTCCATCCTTGGGCAGTGGCAGATTTGGCAAGGTTTTGTTTTAAGACCACTTTGAAGATTGGGCACTGAATAACAATACACAGACAGTGATTTACAAGCATTAACTGCATCCGAGACAGAAAGATTTCCACATTAATCACAGCACTTGACCTTCCCAATCAAAACATTTTGATTTCTTTTTAGTTTCCTTCACAGTGATACACGAGTAGGGGTTTCAGAAGGCAGTTCAGAGGACCTGCTTTTCCAGAAGTGTCTCCTGAAGAGTGACTTGTGAAAGGAGCTTTCCCAGCACCCATCTGGGTGCCGATTCAGACAGTTGGCCAAACTTTTGGCCTTGGTTGTTCCTTGGTGCTCCGTAATGGTTTCCTTTGCAGCTCACCTATGGATCAAATCTTGATCAAGGCATTGGTCAGACTGCAGAGAAACGGATAGGAAAAAACTATAATTTAGATATCTGACAAGGAATTTTTTTCTGTTATTTCTTAGTTGTTTTACAGAAAGGTATGGGTAGAAGCCTAAGCTGAGATCAGGGATCTGTTGCTTTAGTCACTGTAAGGAAACACTTCCCAAACAGCTATCCTCTAAATGGGCAAAGCAGGCCAAGGATGAAGAAAGGAAGGATTATCTCCTTGTTTTAACAGGGACAGTACTGATATGTGAGGCATCCAAAGAAGTTGTTTGTGGCAGAGCCATGTGTCCTTGGTCTCCATCCTTTCTTTCCTAACAGTGGAATTGTACTATTTTTCCTGATTTATGATCAGGAATTCGTTGAAGTAAATAAGTAGTAACAGTAATTCTGCTTCTTTATATCTACAGATCGCCCTGGCCTTGTTTGCGTCGAGAGGATAGAAAAGTGTCAAGAGGGTTTCCTCCTGGCATTCGAACACTACATTAATTACAGAAAACACCATGTTTCACACTTTTGGCCAAAACTGCTGATGAAAGTGACAGACCTGCGAATGATCGGAGCATGCCATGCCAGCCGCTTCCTGCATATGAAGGTGGAGTGCCCCACAGAACTCTTCCCTCCGTTGTTCCTGGAAGTGTTTGAGGATTAGAGTGACTGGAGCAGTTCTCTGCACCCCCCGTCGCACTACTGGCTGTCATTTCATCCCGTTGCCTGGCTCTTCTCACCTCTGTTTCTTCTTCTTCTTCTTCTTTCATTCTCTTGTTTCTTGAGGCGGGGTTGGGATTTTGTTTGGGTTTTTGTTTGGGATTGCTGGGGGGCCGTTGTATACACATGGATGAAAACATCCCTTTAATGCGGGTACTTGTGACTATTGCAATTTGTTCTTCAGTCCTTTGATGTGAATGCTTTGACAGCTTAACAGTGAAAATACGAACAGACCAGTCTCATTCACCAGCACTTGCGTGGTCACCAGCTCACACACATCATTGCTTGGAAAATATGGGAGAGAAATTGAAATGGCAGAAAATAAATTGGCTTCCAAGTTAAAACAGCTATTGTTAATTTGACCCTGGCAATTCTGTCTAGTATTACCTCATTTTGCAGGGCACAAGTGAGCAATTCATGAGATGAAATTTCTAGTCTTCATGGTTGTTTCTATTGTAACTATCACCATTATGGTCTAGGATCTTCATCATCATCAAGATCCCATCATTATCTGAGAATTGTTCCAACAGATACGGTTTAACTATGCCTCATAAATCAAGTACTTAAAATAATGCAGAGTGTTAGAAGGGACTGACTCATTTTTTTTCCACGTGTATAAGAAAGTAAGATCCTTCAGTTCTTACTAGGTTTGAACTCCAGGTAACTTCACTGGAAGGTCTGTTGCGGTAAGGAGGGGAATTTGATCCTCTGAGGTGCTTTTCTGAGAGTGGAGAGGTCTGCTTTTCCTGAGGTGCATGGAAAATTCGTCACTCTGAAGGGGAAGTCCCTCTGTCAGGATGGCAGGCTTTCCTCGGAGTTAATCAGGGATGTTAATGATCACAGAATGAGGACAAGGAGAACGAAACATACGGGGTGACCTTCAGATGGGACAGAAACCAACTGTGTTAGTAACAACACTCAAGACTGTACAGCTTTATCCCAGTAATACAAATAGTGTTGCTTGGCAGTAATCTTTTGTTTTATATATATATATATAAAGTTTATATGCACGTATATATATAATTTTATATATATATAATTACAAATCTTCAGCAGATGTCTTAAACATTTTTCCATATTTTTATCTTCTCCCTCTCACCCTTTCCTGTGCGTGTGTGTGCGTTCATATGTGTCGATCAGCTAGGTTCTTTCTCTTTGGTGTCTCTATGTGTTTCGTTTGGCTAGATTCTCTCTTGATTCCTTTAATTTATTTCGACTAACTGCACTAGCAGGAACTGAACTGAGCAATGACAGGATGTCCTGCTGCCGAAATCTGCAAGCCCGTACTCACAATCCTGGAATGTTTGGAGGCCGGTGATGAGGGCATTATAGGAAGAGGTTCCTCTCTGTCGTCCATCTCCATGCAGGGGTGTTGTCCCTGGGGTTTTTTAAACTTGATATTAAACCATTCTCTGAATTTGTATGATACATCAGAAGCATCCTTCTATTCTTCCTGGGAACCAGAGTCTTAGTTCATGTATTTCGCACTTTCTCATACCCCACGTTCTTTTGTGTTGTGCATTCATTTGTACCAGTTTCTTTCTCTGCTATTTATTGATATATTTGCCTGGCAAGTCAGTGGGCATTGTTAGGGTGGATGTGTTGACTTTGAAAGCTCATGGCCCATATTTTAACCCGTATGTTACGTGTTTATCCCCTCATGAAAGCATGATACTCAGGAAAACTTATCTTGTAGGTGGAACACAATGTGTGTGTGTCAGGGGTTTAATTCTTTCCTCCCCTCTTTCCCTACATCATCGATAAAACATTTGGAGTGCTATTGGCTATGTTTTCAGGGATATAGAATCTTTTTCTCCCTGTTCCTTGATGCCCCTGTGATCAGTTGTGCGCACTGGTGTTATCACTTAGGGGTTTGTACCCATAATTTTGTGAGAATATAAAACAAAACGGGGTGTATAGGGATGGGTTTTTTTCAGGCAACAGGGAAGGCAGACCATTGGAAATTTGTTCCTAAATGTTTGCTGAAGTTGAAGAACCTCTGTTGGGGGCTGTGTTTGCTTCATCTCAAAGCATATGTGTTAGCAACATCAGTCTCTATCCAAAATCCTTGTAGAGCACTGTGTCCTGGGGACGAGGAGTTGGAAACTTTCTAGCTTTTTGGAACAAGAGGCCAGACAATGATGTGATGAACTCACAGTTACTCATGCAGAATCTCAGATGAGCAGCATCCGTAGTCAGTGATGAGCGCTAGATACCTGATTTGGCATTGGCTTGATAGGGCACTGATAGCCTATAGGGAAAGCAAAAAAACAGCTAATCCATTACTTGCATTTATACTCGCAATGGCTTGCAAAGAGAAGATAAATGTGTCTGTCTTTTGGAGTTCTGTCCTGCTAGAGATCTGAGGATGGAGTTCCTCCTGAAGCCAGTTCAAAATCTCATCTGGTTGCTAAATGTGAGCTTGGGTTAGCGTACAAGTTTTGACTGTGCCGCGGATGAGTCCCAGGAGAAAAAAATATCAAATTTCTCTTAGTAATATTCACGGTGATCTCAGTACGACGAGGTCCATAATGCTTCATGTATTCTTCAGAGCTTCAGTTCCGGAAGTTGTGCTGCTGCTTGAGGGGTTCAGTCTGTCATTAAGGTCTACAATTCTTATCCTTTGGGTGACCAAAAAAAAATCAAAAGCCTAAATGTTAATTATTCAGATGGGAAGTCACTATCCAGCAGGGACTTTTCTCGTAACTACTGAGGCCCTCATAACTAGCTTTTGAACACTTGGGATTGTCAGGACTACATTAATAAAAAAATAAATAAAGATCAGAGGTTAAAAAAAAAAAGTTAGGTACTGGATTGACTTGGGGAAGCAGCAAGAGATGAAAAAACTTGAAACACTCTGAACAGAACTGCAGTTTGAGACAATGCTGAGAGTTAACACTTTGCACACTGGCTGCTGTAAAAATCATTGCTCATACAGCAACTTCTCCCCAAGGTCTACTGTGGCAAGTTACAAAGTTCTCAAACACAGCCTGCATAAATAGTTGTCTGAATTCAGGTGTGTAAGCTGCATTTAGGCATCCGAGCTGATGGCCTGACTTCCCAAGGTGCCGATGCAGTTTGAAGTTGTGGTTAATCAGGGTTCAGAAAAATCAGGCCTCCTTCCCTTAGGTGACTGCAGATGGACTGAAGTGCCTATAATCAGGCAACCAACTTTGAGAGGTTTGGCAGTGCTTTAAGCAGAAAGGACGTATATCAACATACTTTTCTAGCTTTTTTTGTAAGTTGGAATCTGGCACTGATAAACAGAGGGGGATTAGTAGTATTCCTTAATTGAAAACTAAGGCCGAGCTCTTAGTTTGATAGATTTGAGGTACTGACATCTAATGGCCTCTGATCTCCTGTCGGTCTTACTGTGTGAGACTTCGCTGACTCCCTCAGTACGACTCCTGATTTGTATGATCGTGAGAGCAAACCCAGAACACAGGAGGATGCTCTTGTGGACTCTTACTAGTGGATACTGACCTCAGCCCTACAAAGACATACTTGCTTTTAAATACTGGTGTTCTCAAGGGCTTGAGTGACTGGATTGACCCTCTGAGTGGCAGACATCAGTGCTGCAGTCAGCACCTTTTGTCCTAACTGGCCTTTTGAGTGAAATAACAAGCGTGCACTTCCCGGTGCAGTCCAGAGTCTCGTTTCTGATGGTGCCATGTAACTCTCACGTTTGCTTTGTGGTCTGCGTGTGGGTCTGGCGTGGAAGGTTCTTCCTGTCAAACCTGATTGTCACCGTCCATGGTTTTGCCCCGAGTAACACATGCATTTAGATACTCATTTCATGTGTAATCTCAGTTAAGTTATGATATTTATAATGACATATATAGCGCGTGATAATGGTTTTTGTTTACATTCTGCCAAAATGTAGACGTTAGAGTTAGACCTCCAAGGTCCAAAATCATCCTTGAGCAGACTGCTTGCTTCTTCAGAGGCAGGCATCAGAAAGAGGAAAAAAACCGTCCAGAGAGACCATTTATATCAGAAATCTGCCAAGACAGGGCTGTTGATCACAAGCGGAGCATGTCATTGCTAGTGATGTATTTTTATGCTATGGAACTCTAACCTGTATGTGTCATATTGACTTTTTGCTGCATGAATCATAAATTATAAAAATCAGTCTTACGGTTTTGAGATGTAGCCAGCATTCCTAAGGCTAAACCTTTTTCATTGACAGAATCAAAATCCACAACCAAGGAACGTATTCCTCTCGCTGTGAGAGCAATTGAAAGTGTTCAGCATTTATCTTTTCATAAAGGAAGAGGCGACAGGACCTCTTAAATGTGTCTTGTTATTGTGATCATCTGGAAATGATTGCCAGACGTTTCCTTTTGATATAGCAATGAAGTGATCCGTATTTAAATTTTATAGAGAGAATTTTATTCTAGTGTGATAGAGATTTATTTTCCACTTAAAAGACTCGAAACGGTGTGAGCACATTTTTTTTACTATGGTATATTTTTGCTTTAAAATTAAAAACAAACAAAAAAAAAAGGTTTGGCCTTATCACGAAGTTTTAGTGTGTCGTATAGATGTTAGCAAATGCAAAGAGTATGCATTATTTGTGTGTATCCACATTGACTGATGTCGCCTTCAAAAAGCAATATTGTGCAGGTAATAAGTTGTTTGTGACTGTCCATTGCACAGTTTACCTTCTTTAAAAGCTAACCTTGTTTATGCACAAGACAATCAAATGTAAATCTACATCAGCACCCGGGTGTAGATTAAATTTATGTAAATTACTGAGCACAATGTAAAACATTAAAAGACACTTTATTTAATTACACATTTAATGTTGGTAAAGATAGTATCAGGGCATGAACTAGCTGACATACTGTAATTTCTTCTTCTCTTTTCCTACTTCCTTAGCACTCTTCATTTTTAGTTTGCTCATAAATACATCAAATTAGGCGTTCATAATTTTTTTTGAAGAGAAGGGTGGTGTTTGGGTTGTTTATTTGTTTTTATGAAGTTGGTTGGGAGGACTTCTTACTTTGTCTCTGAGGTTTGTGGGTTTTGCTTATTTGGCTTATTTTTTTATATCAGTTTCGTGCCCTGAGGGTAAGGCAAACTTTACACCGTACAGTAAAAAACAAAGTACCTTGGATGATGTATTTTTTTGCAAACAGTGTTAAGAGTTATGCTAGATTGGTAATATTTTTTCAGCCTGAAATATATTAAAAAAAAAATCTGTGATCACAAATGTTTTAAACTATCTAAAGAGAAAATTTGTATATTTGGGGGAAGAAAATAATTTTTACATAGCTTTTGTATGCAGATATTAAAATGTAATTATGAATATAGTGGGCATAGATAACTGTGTAAGCTTGAATTCTAAAAAAGAAAAAGCTTATAACTGAAAAAATGGTCCTGGTGTCTCCTTCTCTTTGTTGCAGGCTCTTTTCGTCAGCTCTGGCACACGCTTCCAAGCTGCTGGAATGGGAAAAGTAGGACCCAGAGCACAATGTTGTATCAGCTCTAACCTGTTCACATTTCTAACCTCCTTCTAATCCCTTTTATCGCCCACCTCGTATCTTATCTCCTCTTCTCCCCTCCCTCGGGCACGCAGGCAAAGATTTTCACTTCCCCACTGTTCTTATCAACCAAACTTCATTCCCTCCGGTGAACTGGCTCTCGATTTATGTCTCCCTCAATTACATTTTTTATGGGAACGCCCTTTCTTTCCTCCTCCGTTCCCAGTCTAGACAGGGATGGTGTGACAGGAGCAATAGGCTTTCACTCTCTTCACGCTTCCCATACCTCAGTCTCCTACCTGTTGGAGAAGGTCTCCTTGTTCAGATGTTCTCTCTGTCCTCATAGTCGTTTGCAGTTTTCATTTCTCCTCCAAGTCT
This sequence comes from Rhinoptilus africanus, assembly GCA_013400135.1. NCBI lineage: Eukaryota > Metazoa > Chordata > Aves > Charadriiformes > Glareolidae > Rhinoptilus > Rhinoptilus africanus. The sequence goes on along the minus strand of VXBO01005590.1, from coordinate 42,538 downwards.
TTCATTCCCCTCAGGAAGAAAAGCAAGACCTAGGGCCTGGATACAAAATCTCTTCTTGGCCTCTCCCAGATGGGAAAGCTATTTAAGGCTGTTGCTTCATGGTGGTTTCCGCTGGCATTTACTGGCTGACTGCCAGCCCCTGTCCCTGCTCCCCTTCCACCTGAGGAGCTGGGAGCCTTCAGAGGGACGCTGCGCTCCCTGACCTCCCCCTGCCTGGTGTCGGTGGGAGCTCCTTCCCCGCACTGGGCTTGGTGTCCCTGGGGAGCGCCGTGCCGGCACCTCCAGGGTTTGTTCCCACTGTTGCCCATGGGAATAGGGCCCACCTTCAAAGGCAGAAGCTCCATGTAAAGAGCCTAAGGGAAAGCATGAAATCCACGCTGTCCCTTAAATTAAATCCCTTGGAGCACTTCAGTTGAGGCAGCGGAGCGAGGAAGCCTTGCCCAAGCCTCTGGTGGCTCCACGCGGAGCGAGCGGTGCTGTGGGCTGCTCAGGACCTCCAGGCCCAGCGCTGAGAGCGAGGAACTGATTTGCTGCGTTAACAACTTGTTTACTCGGTGTGAAGAGATAATCCTGGTACCACAGACCCCGGCACATCCGCTGGGGCTTTTTCAGGCTTCGTTGTCTGTAGTGCTGAAATCTGTGTTTTTCAAAGAAATAGCGTGAGGGCTGCGGAGAGGAGCAGTGTTGTGGCAGCGGCATGTGTCTGAGTCGGTGCATTTCTGTCGTTGCAGAGGAGGACATAAAAGGTGGTCAGTTCTGCCCCCTGAGCTCTGGCGCTGCCAGCAGGAGCGTGGCCTCCGTCTGTTGTGAGCTGCCTCCTCTGTCCGCAGCCTGCTGTTGGCCGTGGAGCTGCAGGCTGTCCTTCCTCTTAGTGACAGTGGGTCAGGGCTTTCTCCCCTTGAAAACTGAGCCATGTCTGAAGAATTTTCTCGGTGTGAACTTAGGAGTCTGACAGCAAACAGCCGCGTGTCTTACACCCGTGGTCATGTGTGCTGTGCGGTATTCCCAGTAGCATCAGTGGTTTCACAAGGAAGCATGTTCATATTAAGAGTGACTGCAGGTACACCACCTTTGAAATAAGCAAAGGATTCGTACGAAAGTCCCTCCGCTCTATTTATGGCATTGCACAATCATTTACAGTTCACCAGGTAGGAAGACTCCTTTCCAGATCGGATCACGGAGCGTCTTTCTCTCCTTCTCCCTCACGCCTGTGTCTAGGGGGGAGCACTGGCCCCGCAGGTACTGACTCAAGCAGCCTTGGCAAGCACAAAGAAAGGCGTGCCAGAAAACAGATCACCATTTGCCAGGGCCAAGGAGCAGATTTCAAGATGAATTTAAAAAAAAAAATAAATTAGAGAGCCCCTTTTGAATCCTTTATGAGAGCTTTGAGACTTCTGAGGTCAAGGAATACTGAGAGATTTTGGGGATCCTGGAGTGAGAGGTCCTGAAGGGAGAAAAAAAGGCTCGTAGGTTATCCTGACCTTGTGGTGCCTTGGAAAAGCACAAACTTGGAAAAGTAGTACAAGTTCAGTACCCTGCTGTGCGGAACCAGTCTGGCCGCCTACAGGGAAACACAAGACAATCTATAGTGGATTGTGTTTGGAAAACACAGTGTAAAAAAGTAGAAAAGGACATCAGCAAATCAATAGCAAAACCACCAGCAAGTCATTCCGCAAATGCCATTGGAATTTGAATTTGCTGTCCAAGTGGGTATGGGGGTAGCTGTAAGCAGCGTCCCTCCGAACAGAAATGTTCTAGTTGCAAGAAATAAAAGCAGTTTTGCAAAATCCAAAGGAAATCAGTATTTAAAGGGAAAAAAGCATTACATAGACCTGCCAGGTCTTTGATATGTCCCTGCTCAGAGGTAGGAGAGAAAAAAGGTAAGGCATTGTCTTCGCTGGAAAAACTATAGACACAGAAAGCTTCACTGCTTGACCTAATGTTTAAAATGTAAAAGAAATCTTGGGCATACCTGAATGTGTATATAAAGTTGCAGTAGGTGTTGGCTAGGGCTGAAAACACATCCCAAGTGAAATCTCAAAGACATATTCTCCACTCTAAAGAGTGTGAGCCCAGGAAAATAAAAACTTACAGAGTCAAATACAGGAAAAAACCACAAATACAGCAATATCTGAGGATGAGACAATTCCTGGCAAGTGGATAAAGCACTGAAAAAATGGAAACTGATGAAAGAAAGAGGAAACAACACTATTAGAAGAACCGAAAATCATAACAAAATGCATGCCCAGGGGTGAGCAATTCAACATGCACAGGGACTTCACGTGGTCCAGACAATCTCAGATCTCTTTGCTCATGATGAAAACATGCATGCTGGCTTTAGACTATTGTTCTCTCTCTCTCTCCAGCACTAGCCTTCTTGGGAAATGGCACTGTGAGCTAATCTTGCACCTTGGGTTGGCGTCTATGAAGGTGCAGGAGAGCAGCCGTGACAGCTGCGGGTGATGGGCTCTGCAGCGTAGTCAAAGACCGTGGCCCTGGCCGTGTGTTGTACCAGGACCTGCATGGCCAGGGCGCTCCGGGGACCGGTGGTGTCAAAGCTGTAAGGAAGGTACGGAGAGAGGCTGAAGGGTCAAATATCGTCCCCTGCTTTCGCACTGCCAAATTGCAGGCTAGCATCCTTCAAGCTGGGACCCTTACTAGATGAGGAGTGAAGTGTGTTGAGTCCCTGTGTAGTCAAATTTAAAAAACAAAGCTGGAAATAATGAATGGGTCCGAGAAGCCGAATCTTGTGCCCCCTGACGTCAGAGCTATAGGTAATGGCAAAGGGTGAGAGCCAGGCTGTGGTCTTGGTGAAGCTGTTCCTTGCTCCTGTGAAGTGCAGGAATACTGTCCATTGCTTTCACAAAAGGCACGGGATGTGTTTGGCGGCTGTGATACAAAAACGTAATCCGTGATTTGAAAGCAGCACATCTTGGCAAAGCTGGTCAGAGTCAATGGACGCGGGCAGTGGGGAGCCTCCAAGATGCCGAGCTCCCCAAGGAACCAAATGTAGTTTTTTTCTTTTGCTCTTGCCTGTACAGATGTAGCCTGAGGTTCTCCAGCTTGACCCCAGAGAGCAGGACACAAGCTGCGCTTGGCTGTGCTGTGCCGATGGGTAAGACTTGGGTCCGTTTCTCTGTGTGTGCCTTGAGGAGCTGGAGACGTGGGGCAGATGGTGAGCCGCTCCGAGAGGTGTGCCAGTGAAGCTGCCACAGCTGCTGCACATCCAAAAAAAAGCCAGGGCGAGCTCTCCTGTGGGAAGGAAACACCAACCTTAAGCTGCTTGACCAAGCAGAGAGCAGAGGGACACGGCGGGCAGCTAATGACGGGTGTGCGGCACCTTGCCCCGTAGCTGTGCCCGCCGGCAGTTTGGCTAGCAGTGACAGAGACCGGCTGACTTATTCCCAGCCGGGCACGAAGGTGGAGATCCCAACCTGCAGCAGGAGGGGTCAAACAGAGGTTTCCAAGCTGCTCCTGCTGGAGGAGCAGGAAGAGGGAATGGGCCACCAACTCCAAGAGTGTCTAAGGATGGCAAATAAAATTTATAGACACCCTCTCGTGAGATATCTGAGGTGGAGGAGTAGCCAGTGCCCCAAAATGTTTCAGAAGAGTCTGAGCGTGAGGGGATGAGCAATGGGCTTTGCCAGGTTGCTGAGAGCTGCAGCTCGTGGTTAAGCACCTCAGGCTGTCCTCAGGGGGCCTGACTTAGGTCTTAGTACTGGAAAAAAGTGGTGGGCTAAGGAGGATAGCTTGGTCTCCTGAGTCCCAGAGCACGCACCAAAGCTGCTGGCTTCTCCTTCTTCCCAAAGCGAGCTCTTTGCTCCCTGTGTCCACGCTGCCGGGTGTAGCCCTGAGGCTCCCCCAGGGGATGGAGCAGCTGAGCGTGCTCTGCCCTGGCACAGCCAGGCCCCTCAGAGGGGAAGCCCGTCTTTGCGTCTGCCTGGAGGGTGAACAAGGTGCTTCTCCACTCAGTCAGCAGCTTCTTCATACATCACGTGCAGGTCATCTCAGTCCTAAAGACTGCTCTTCCAGAGCTAAATCATGTCAGGAGGGGAGGGTTTCTCTGCCACTGCCAGGTCACTGCCTGTCTTGCAGCACAGTGAGAGAGCATCCGACAAGAGGTGCCCAGGTAGAGTCTCTACCAGGGAGCCCTGGAGAGCCCACCGAGCTGATGTGTGTGGCAGCGCCAGGCTCCATCTGATGCATTGCAGGAGACACGGCAGCCTGCAACTCTCAGAGGGAATGCTTTGCTCTGCCCAGTAAGTCCTGCTCCTTTCATATCCCCAGCCTTTGCAGCGTGGCCAGGCGAACAGGCCCTCAGCTCCCATACGTGTCCTGTGGAGGCAGGTCCTGGCACCAGTCACGCATTTCAATGCTGCATGTGTGCAGAAGAAATGTACCCCAGAGGCATGGGCCTTCCCTGCAAGTCCTGCCAGCACCAGAGGTAGGATGATGGGCACCGGAACAGGTCAAGAACTACAGAGCTGGAGAGATGGTCACAAAGGTCTGCCTGGAGGAAACGGGTGGTGACAACAGGGACAGATCTGCTGCCTCTGAAGCCTGTATGCAAAGCTGAGGAGCAAGGTACTCTTTGTTGCGGGTCCATAGTATTAAAATGGGCATCTGGTTGTTATAAAAACCCAGCATTCACTTGTCTGTTCTCCTCAGAAGTGTCCTGACAGCAGAGTTTGGAAGTTGTGATTGTTCTTGCTAAGACCCAAGGCAGAAATTAACGTCTGTGGGAGAAGCTGTCCTGGAGGAGAAGGGTTTGAGCTCCCTGCAGATTGTGTGTTTGCACAGCTTTGGACTCAGCACAAGGTTAAAACCCCAAACTGGACTGATCCAATTCCAGTCTGTATCCCCAAAACACTATGCTGAAACACAGGTGCTGATTGCCCTTTGAATCGCGGCTCTTCTGGGGCCGACTGTTCATTCTGGGAGCCAAGGGCAACTTCAAGTCCCTGTCTGCCCTGCACTGAGGGCAAGGGAACACATTGGGCTGTGAATAGCCAGGGTGAAATGGCCACATGCCTGCAGCAACCGGTGGGCACGCATCCCGCTGAGCCTGGAGCCCTCAGAGGTGCCCTCCGGCACCGGGGCTTGGCTGCTGGGCTGAGCGCAGGGTGGGAAGGGCACACAGAGACCACTCGGGGGTGCGAGGCTTGGGGATCTTCTTCATTTCACTTTTATTTGAAGTTTAAAAAATGAAATTAAGCAATCATCCGATGTTAATTATACCTTGTCACCTTTCTAGCCGTGCTGATCTGATTTGCCTCTAGCCTTGGCTTCAGACAGTTGAACGCACCTACACGCTATTTTTCCCACACGTGTTTTTTCCTAAACCGGGAATGATGACAGTGTTTCAACTTCAAAACAAAGCTCACAATCTCCATTTCTTTTTTATGGTGGGAAAGAAGGTGGTAATAAGGATTTTAACTAGGAGATGTCAAGAAAAGATAGGGGTCTAGGACAGGACAAGAGGCCGGACTAATAAGCCAGGTTTCAGGATCACTTTCATGAGCTGCGATGTTGCACTTTTATCCCTCCACAGCTCAAGGAGGCTGATCCCAGTATTATTTTCATTTTCATCAAGGAAATGAATAAGATTATTTCACCCCCCCTCCTTTTTCTGTGCTTCAGAATAGACTTAGGAGATGTTTGACTTCCTCCGAGTCAAGATGTTTGACTTCTGCAAAGTCAAGTGAGCCCCCTCTCAGCTGTTGACGTTTTGTGTCTGCTGCAGATGAAGCTCTCCTGCGCCATGTGTATTTTAAGCAGAGAGGCTGAGCAGGAAGAGGGAACACTTGCCTGCACTATTTGGCCTTCACTCCCAGATGTCACACATAGGCACACGCTGGCTCCTGGGCATTCTCTTTTCCAGCGTGCAGACTACTGCGTGCAGGCTCCTGCCCTTGGATCAGGGGCCAGGTGCCAAGGTCTTGTAAGAAGGAGAACTCTTCCGGGTGGATGCCAGCTCTCTCCATGGAATGGAAACTGCCGTCACTCTAAAAGTACTGCAAGAACTTATATTCTTTGTGAAAGGGAGCAGATTTTTTTCCTACTGCATGAGTTAAAGGATCAGTCATGAAAACCTCACTCTTCTCTGCTGTTGCAAGCTGTGGGATGGCTCAGGACCACATTGTTCTTGGACCAGATTTGAAGTAGTCTAGCACTGAACATAAGAGCATACTCTGAGCTTTCATTTGCCTGGCCCTAATTTTAGAAGTTGATGTAATATTATCGTATTAAGGTATCTGCTCGTTGCCTCCCCTCTGAGCTTCCATTCTGTCCCTGAAATGGGTACTGAGTGGTTTCTATTGTATTTTCCCAATTTTTTTCCCTGTCATCTCAGGCCCACTGGATGTAGGGTGCCAGGAATAATTTTTGTGTAATGCAAAGTAACTGATGATTAATGATAAGACCCAAGACTTGAAACTAGTTTCTTAATTCCTCTTCTTGAAAGGAGAGGTTGAAAAAAAAATCTCCATTTCCCTCCTCTGTGTATATCTGTGCATAAAATGCCTTATCTAATCAGAAATGTATCCTTCTGCTTCTGCATTGCAGCATCAGTATTTTAATGATTTTTAAGTGCAAATACGACAACTAACAGATGAAAACTTCAGCCTGCAACACGTAAACGAAGGGATAAATGATAGCTTGAGGCTTGTCTGGTTTAAAGAGCTGACCTAACTGATGATGATGGGATTGGGTTCAGGCCTAAAAGCGGTTCAGAAATCAGGTGGCTGTAGAAAAATATCTTACTTGCATATAAGAGTCAGCTATCTCCATAATTTATTTCAGCAGAGATCTTTCTGAGTGACACTTTTTAAAATTTTTTTTCTTAAAGTGGGCTTAACGCTATTGAGAAGTGATGCATTTGTCTAACAACCAATGTGAGAACTTTGGCCTTTTTTGCCAGTTTTACGAAGCGCAGCAAATAATGGGAAAGGTTTAAAGGTCCAGCCTTGCTGAACCTCCACCCCTGGAGCTGGGCTTACCCGTCACAGCAAGAACTTGTCTTTGGCAAAGTTGAGCCCGTTGAATCTTGTGTATGGGTTAAACTCTGTTGAGCAGGCACAAACAGCTGCATGGAAATTCTGCCTGTGGTTTAAGACAGTTTACAATCATGAACTGGGTACCAGTTTAAGCTAAATTAAAACAAGAACATGTCTTTTCCCTCTTCACCTCTTCTTGGCCATGCTGACTGAATGAAACCAGTAAAAGCCTAAGGAAAAGATGCATCTCGGCCTGGTTGAGATGGTTATTTGCACCCACAAAATGGGTTTTTGAAGTGTTAACAGGGAAGAACAATGGTACAATGTTGGCATCATTCACCTCAAAGCATATCGAATTATACAGCGCTGTGGACTGGGAGCGGAGTCGTCTCAAGTGCTGGTGAAGAAGTAATGCCATTATGCTTTTGTGTGGCGAGGTCTGCTTCACCTGGACGGCAGGTACGGGCCCTAGGGGTGCTTGTGTTGCACCTTGCTGCGTGGCCTCTGCCTCCAAGCCCCTCATCCTGGCCTCCCCAGAGAGTCACGCTGCCATCAGTAGAGCTACGGAGGCGGTCAGACACCCGCAGACTGTGCGAAGACATGAATCCGGCCCTACTGTGATATTTCAAAGATGATAATTCCTGGGGGCAGAAAAAAAAGGCAATGAGAAGAAATATCTCAGAATGTTTTATAAAGGGAAGTTTTATATACAAAGATGCTCAAATCGCATGAAAAGTCAAGCATATACAACACCACCTTTAAAAAAAAGAGCTATAGAAGACTGAAAATGACACATGCTGGAAAAACAAAGGAAACAGCAGCAACTGGAGGCTGCTTGTGATCCCTGCTGGTAATTCACAAGGTCTTCCCTGCCGCGACGTGCACCTCAGAGACAGCTGCTGCTTTGAGTCACAGCACTCCCCACCACCCACCCCCTCTGCACCGGGGCTGCGTAAGGGGGCAAAACCCAAAGCAACCGGGTCTAATTTGGTTGGAAAACCAGCTTTCTAGCTGACCCTGGTTTGAAATTCCATGTTCCCACCAGTCCCAGAAACAGAGTAAAGTGGGTTTTACGAGCTCTGACTTTGTGACCTATAATGCCCACTCAGGATGCTGGGTGCCAGGTGAGACCCTGCTGGCCGTAAAGCTGGGCAAAGGGTTTGCACCTCAGTTGTTTAAAAGGTAGGGACTCTTCCCACACGGAACGGGCGGTTCGTCATGCTGCAAATGTCAATTTTGCACCGAGGCAAAGTGGTAGCTTTTGTGATAGGAGCACCAATAAACAGATGCAGGGAGCCACTTAGCACCTAAAAATACCTCTGCTGAGAAATCCAGCCTGGCTACTAGTCTTGATGCACCGGGATTGCTGTCAGAGCATCTATAAGGGACGGGGTGATTTTAGTCCGATTCTGCACAGATTTTTTTTTTAAACCGCCCCATGGTCCTTGCAGCACACAGCTGGTGTGGGCATGGGTGAGGGAGGTAGGAATTTTTGCTGCCTGAAAATCGTTTCCTATTCACAATACAAACGTCAGTTTCTCGCTTGTGTAACTGGGGGTCACAGACAGGCTGAGCTTGTCCCTGTGAAGAGCCCAGGCAGAGAAGAGCACTGAGAAACTCAGGTAATTGTTGCCTTTGGAACTTCATTTGTGACTGCACATTGGGCTGGTTGGAAGCTCACGTTTCAACCCGGGGTAGAGAGAAAGCTGGTTTTCCAGCTAAATTAGATGTTTTATAAAAACATTCTTGTTTCCAGCAACTTTCTTAATTCTGCAACTCAGGCATTCTTCTTCAGATAAAACATTGCGGTTTATCCTGTGACTGTAGGATCGGCATGAAAACCAGGAGACAAACACCTTCAGCTGAAACAAAGCAAAAAAAAGCTTTTGGGAATAAAACCGTAGGATCTGATGGAGCTTGCTGGTAGCTATCTCCCTATCCAGCCTGCCTCTCTCGGTCCTTATCATCTGGCCTCTTTGCACAATGACAGAAACTGTCAACGGAGCTCCGAGTCCCCGTGATCCCAGCCTGTGCAGGAGGATGGGGACACGTAGCACCCACACCATGTGCTGCTTGAAAGCATTTCTGACATTCCTGATACAATAACCGTAGCAGAGAGAGCAACTGAAAGCTTTTCTTTTGACTACCTTCTTTCCCAAAGTACTTTTTGTCAAAACTGCAAAAGTCACAGAAAAAAAAAAAAAAATCCAACTAATCTAAACTCCAGCGAACCCCAGGACAAGGAGCTTGCCAGACTATATGATCAACAGGATTTAGAAATTGCCTACTTTGATTTATCCTTCTGCTTCCTCGCTGCAGTCATTTGATTTCACAAGTTTTGCTAGGGAGATTGTAGTTTAAATAGAGGATCTTTGCCCAAACCCGTAGCAAAAAGTACTGGAGAGCTTCAAGTGAAAAACAGGAAACTTCTACACCACAGGAATCCTGAATGTTCAGTTCAGAGAGGATTCGCTGATTGGAAAATGATAAATATTGACTCGAGGGCAATAAGAAGGAGAAATGTTCAGAAAAGAGGACATGAGATCAATTTTTAAAAAAGAAAAAGGGGAGGCAACCTAGCTAAAAAGTATGTTTTGCCCTTTGGAAGGAAAATCTAAAATTCTGGGACTACATAAAAAGCCTGGGTTAAGTGTTTAAGATTTCACAGGCTGAGGAACTCCATTGAATACTAGGCTTTGTGCGGCCTTTAAAGTTTGAAAAGGGATGGTGAAGCCATGCCACAAAGGCAAGAAAACGCCCATTTACTTTCTCCCAAGCACAGGGCAGACCCTCCAGAGACGGGAACAGGTCTCAAATACCCCTCACAGCCCCAGTCTTTGCTGCCTCCTCTCTGGACAGCCCTCAGAGCTAAGCCGGGGGCTGGTGTCTGCGGTGGGCAGCAGTGAGTTCTTCTCCCAGCCCCAGGTCGGTGCCCAACTTGTCACTCAGCAGAAGGCTGGCCACCAGTCAGGCTGAGGGCTCTGGTTTCCAGGAGCAGAGGCTCCTGCTCATGTTTTTTCACAGCCTGAAGGCACGGTTGACTCGGAGAAACAGCTTCATCCTCTTCCTGGGGCCAACAACGTTTGTACTTGGCCAAGACAATTAGTATGGGCAGGAGTAGCAGGAGGGTTAGGGAAAGGAGCAGTGGCCACACTTCATTCCTTCCTGGGTTTTAGAAGACTTCCAAAGTCAGGTTGAAGGTGAGGGCACACCACCGTTTCTGAGCTCTCCTGCCCTTTGATGAGCCCCCCTGAATGCTGAGCTCAATGCTCTGCATGGCCTGACACCACGGACTCCATCCCATTGCTGCGCCTAAGAGAGACAGAGGCAGTCTGGGGTTCCTGCACCACAGCCTGGGGGACCACGCAGAAATATAGTTTATCAGCTCCTCCTTTAGCAAACTTAAATCTGAAATTCCCGCTGAGGCACAAACACTTTCCTCAAAAATGTGGGGGAGCCCAGACTGGGCCAGGACAAATAGGAGACCTCTCCAGCTTGGACTGCAGCTCCATGAGCCTCCCTGGCCTCCGTGCCCGATTGTGGGGCCGTTCTTCCCACGCTGGGCACAGATCCCAACCCTGTCCTCAGCTCCAGCCACACATGAGAGGGAGAAAAACCATCGACTTGATAGTTGAAAACACTAATTCCTACCTTGCCTGTGTCATCACAGGGACTCTTTCCAGCAGAAATGGTATGCAAAACCAGTGATCCACTTTCATCCCATCCCTACTCCATCTTCTAGTATTAAGAAAGACCATGCTGTCCTGTGCATGGGAAAGTCACTTTATTTCACCTAGTCCCACTTGATCTATGTTGATTTTTATCGCTAACTTCATTCTGCTTTTCTATAAAATGTAGTGTGTTCTTTACATGCAGGTAAAACTTTCACTTCTATTTGCTTTCCTCAGCAGGGGTAATACTATGGTTTTCAATTATTCGTAAAAGTCCCATTGCTACCCATATTAATAAATTAAATTGTTCATCACGTACGTTTTGCTTTTATGATGATGTGCTCATCCACCTTGAAAGAGTGGGATTTATGCTGAAATAATTGAGTAAATTAACTATCTAGGAAATCTTAGGTGTAACTTAATAATGTCCCTAATATGCTTTTGTACTTAAACTTTAAATCTTCAAAGCTGTAACACTGGCAGTTCCTGTTCTTTCTCACCTCTTTGTGTGATAGGATAGAACCTGTTCCAGACAGACCTTGTGCCAGGGTTGCCAATATCTCAAGAACATGAAAATCACAACCGCCGTCTGATCCAGCGTGTCGTGGAAGGAGATGCCCTTCCAGGTGGGCACAGGCACTTTAGTACTGCTGTCTCCCAGTGGTCTGGCTTCTCTCGTGTTCTCTGCCTCACTTGTAAGATATAACCATCAAGAGACTGCAGCCAGCCAGCCTTTTCCAGCATGTGGTGTCACTGACCAAAAAAAAGAGCTCTCTTCTCCTTCTTTACAATATACTTTGAAGAAAAATAGTAGGCTGGGGCCAACTGATAGTCTGTTCCCAATGTGTCAGATCTGACAGGTCTAAAAAGTACATGGAAAGAACTGGTAAGACTTTGTTTATATGCCAGTCAGGATATGCCCTCAAAAGCAGAGCTGTGGTCTAGCCTTATCTTGCTAGAAATAAAATGCCAGAGAGCACATATACTCTCAATAATAACTCCTGATCATTGAAGATCGAGATGGCAGGGAGTAATGCAAGTTCCCTGAGCTCTGTTACAGCAATTACAGTAAATATAACACAGAATCAGAAGCCAGAGGAGCCTTTACTAGTAATACTTCCTTAATTAAAATGTCCCGTACATACAGACAGGAAGGGAAAGAAACATACTGTGGGGCAAGAGTTGCTAATCTCAACACAGTATAGAGAAGGTGTTTATAGTTTGGCACCCTCTCATTTTTTCCTCTTAGGATGGTCTGTGTTTTACACTGTAAATACATCAGGTCCTTTCTCACTTGTATGAAGAGAATTGAAGAGAGGGATGGAAAAAATGGCAGATATTTTTTAAAACCATACCATCAGTAAAAAGATTGCACAGTTTAGCATCAACAGTCTGAACTTCTTTAAAATGTGCAAAAGCCAGAAAGTGACAGCTTTTGGTTACATGTCACACGTTTGCACATTAATTAGCAAATGCATCTCTACTGCATTTCTGTTCTGTTCTAACAAAAGGTGACAGCTCTTCCCTCGGCTGGCAAAACCGTTAGCCAGAGTAACCAAAAGCAAAATTGTAAAAATTCTGATTTCTCAAAAGATTTGAGTCCCCTGATTCCCAACTTACTTTCTCCAATGTGCTATTGAAAAATCCTGGCCTTGAGACCTTTTTCACAAGCCACTCCTAAGGCGTATTCCGTTTGCAGAGTAATCTGGCTCCACCAAGTGACAATTGTTGCGATTGCTCGTCTAACTCCTCCAGCTAAAATAATACAAATCTGGCACTAGGTACCACAAGAAGCCAGTAAAGTCAGAATTTCATCGGAGACCTGTCGTGGTTTAACCCCAGCCAGCAACTAGGACCACGCAGCTGCTCGCTCACTTCTACCCCAGCTCATGGGGAAAAGAATCAGGAAAAATAAGGAAAATTCATGGGTTGAGTTAAAGACAGTGTAATAAGTGAAGTAAAAGCCGTGCACGTAAGCAAAGCGAAACAAGGAATTCATCCACTGCTTCCCATGGGCAGGCAGGTGCTCAGCCATATCCAGGGAAGCAGGGCTCCATCAGGTGTAATGATTTGGAAAGACAAACACCATCACTCCGAATATGCCCCCTCCTTCTTCTCCCCCCAGATTTATACACTGAGCATGATGCCACGTGGCTGCAATATGCCTTTCGTCAGTTGGGGTCAGTTGTCCCAGCTGTGTCTCCTCCCTACTTTTTGTGCACCCCCAGCCTACTCACCGGTGAGGCGGCACGAAGAGCAGAAAAGGCCTAGCAACAACCCAAAACATCAGTGTTTTATCAACAGCATTCTCATCCCAAATCCAAAACACAGCACTAAAACAGCTGCTGGTAAGACAGACAACTTTATCCCAGCCGAAACTTTGATAAAAGCTTTCAACTCTAGTGTTCCATGCCCCTTAGATTATTTCACTGTGATACCTATGGAACAAATCATGGTGGGGTAGAAGGCTTGCAGAAAAGCAAACTGTTTCACAGATGAATTTCACAGACTTCCAGATGCTGGTGAGGTACATACCTCTAGAAATGTGGTGGGAACCTGAGGAGAGTGTAGAAATGACCGTTCTATGTGGTCTTTATCATGCGAATGTCTGAAAGATCATGCATCAGAAGGTGCCAGTGAGGTGGAGAATCCTGCTGACAGGCAGCCATGAGGCAGGATGCTCTCAGACCTATTCTGCATAACCGTTTTTCAAAGAAAAGGTAGATCATCAGAGGTGGTTTTTTTCTCATGCAACGCCAGTGTGCAGCCAGCGCACTGTTACTAATGTTCCTGTCCGTCGCTGTGTTACACTCTGCTCCACCAGCATCCAGCTTTCTGTGTGTGGTCAGCATTCAGCTCTCAGGTTGTGACAGGTACGACAACAACAGCTCTACACTGGGTACTTCGCTTTACCTACGGGTGAGTTGCTTTCTGACATGTCAGGTATCACCGTCATCGAGATGTACTGTACGCATCAGAGACGTTTTTGGCTCATTATGCCACTGTTCTACTTTGAGCTACTTAATCACTAGGTAAAATGGGGAATAATTAGTGGACAGGCACATATATTTAATTTTTTTTTAAATTTAAAATAATTTAGAAAAGTATTTTTAAAAAACTATCAAGAAAATAAGTTTTTACAATTAATATCCTGTTCAACAGTTACTGGGGGGTAGGGGGAAGAAATAATCCAAACCTTTGGGCCATTTAGTTACTGAAGTCTCACTTCAGTCATGCCGTGTCGTGTGAGCGTGTAACTTTATGTGCATATGTGTGGCGGGGGGTGGGGCATGCTTTGAGTTGAAGGTTCTGGGCATTTTTGTGTTTGCTTGCTTCTGGCTGCGTGTTTTATTACTGCTGTGTAATGGAGAAAGCAGGAGGTCTAGTGAACCCATGGATGATTTAAAGATACGCACTCAGTGGAGGAATTCAGAAAAGTTAAGTGCTAATATGCATTTTATTGACTTCTGTTTCCCTCTTTCCTCATTATATGTACACTAACGTTATACACATTACTATTGTATTACTAACCGTATCAATGTTACAAATTGGTATATGTATTTTTGTAACAGTGCCATGGGATGAGGATATCCCTTTTGGCCTTCTAGATTTTATCTGGACTTAGATCAGTATATATTAAAGTATTAATAATAAATTATCTTTGTAGCAGAAGAGACAACTGTATCTCAACCCTTGTATATATTTTCTTCTCTGGAATTCTCCCTTAAATTGATCAAAATGTTAATTCATCTTTTACTTACTTATTTACACTTAACTGGTGAATAACTGAAAGCATTTTAGAATAAATCTGTACAGCAAGAAGACGGTGATACAATTAATGTGGCTATGATGATTTAGAGCATATGCATTTTACCTTAATGAGACATATGTTTGCTGTTATTGTGTATGTGCTGTTTCAGTTGTGAATATGCTAAAGTATATCATTTAAAGAAGAAAGTAAAGTAAGTAAAAAGTAAAAAAAAAAAAGTCCTGTCCAAGCTGAGCCACCCTGATGGTTTTACACCATCATTGTGGTTGCCTGAGTTATCTTAGCTTAGTTGCCTGGGTATCTTAGCTGTGTTTCTGGAGGATATGCCACTGCCTGCACCAACAGAAGCTTACCATGAATCGTCCATGCATGGTGGCCCTTTCTGACATCCCCTGGTCATTCCTTACATGATCAATAGCATCAGCAAAAATGAGTTATCAGTGAGTCTAATGATTTGACCTGAGAAAGCCACTGAAGTCGCTTCTGTTACTGAAATTAGTAGAGATATTTAAATCACTTTCTACCAAGGACTGTATTATCAGTTTTTCTTACAAACATCCAGTAGAAATGTTACCATTCCACTTATTCAAAGACTTTCATCAGGGAAGCAACCGAAACAACCAATTAACATTGCATGGGACATTTCAGATCCAACTTCTTGCTTAGATGGGAAAAGCAAGTTTCTGACTTAGAAGCACTTTACTTAGACCTCTAGCAGCACATGGTGGGCAGCAGCATGTAGCATCAGTTTCAAGCTCTGACTAGGAGTGTCTGGAATGCTCCCAGATTCACAGCCCCCATTCCTTTAATTTAACACAACTATACGATGTAACCCCAGCCACCTGACTTAGTAAAGTGAGATCAAGCCTGAGTTGAGGTCATATCTTTTAATCCTCCACTGACTGTGGTCACTGTAACACCTCTTTTGCCATATGAATACACCTACCTGCAATAATCTAATCCAGATACAACATAGCATCATCTTCACAGAGAAAAACATTAATCCACTTACAACACAGTCACTTCAGCTAGAACTATTGACTACTCGGGAAGATTCATTACCAAACCACCAAATAATACACAGGAGGAAGCTTGAAGATTAATTAATACAGTAACAAAGAAATACAAATATTTTAAGCAATCTAGAAATTAGCAACATTTGGTAACAATGTGTCAATACCATTAATACCAGAAGTAAGAAAAAAGTGATCAGAATTTATTTTTTCTTGGTAAGTATACTTTGGGAAAATAAAAGGAGCAGGTAACTAGGACTGCCTTTGGATAGCCAAGAGGAAAACACAGTTCACTTAATCCTAGTCGATGTGCAAATGGATGACTAATGACTAAAAGACCTTATCAGCATTTTTAGAAACCACTAATTGCCAGTTGGCCAAATGCAAAATGTATTAGCCATAAATGAGGCAAACGTTACAGGGAAAAGTATTGTTTTGGTTAGACCAGCTGCTCTTTGGCTGGAAAAACTGGAAAGCTTAGCCTAATTGAATAATTAATCAACTGGATAATTTTAGAGGCAGCTATTTGCAAGGGGACCTGTAAAGATGTTAGTGCTATTGTACGGAGGGAATGAAGCTAATTGTACAATACCATAAAAGAGATACTGTGTTGAGTACTCGTTCCTTAACACCCAGTAAAGTCTTTTTTTCCCTCAAGCTTGTGGAGCCTTGGGGGGCGCTTTTGGACATTTGTTTGGAAGGAGGTTGGTAGATGTTTGTAGGAGCTAAGAAGAATGATCAGGGGGACAGAGAGGGGGTGGGGAAAGTGAAGAGAAAATAAAATGCTTATTTGGCTTTCGGTGACATTATGAACTCAAACAGAGGCCCTTATTACCTGATTTGCTCATCATTTTTCATCTGAAGCCTAAGAGTCGTGACTCTTTATGGTATCATCTCATATCTCAAAAAGGGATCTTTACACTGGATAATGAAATGTGTTCCCACAGCAATTTATTTCATAGAAGGAAAGTGAATCCCAACTTTTTCAGTGCAAATCAAGAGTAAGTTAAATACATTAAACAAAAAGACTTATACCACTGTAAAAGCTATGCAGACAAATCCAGAAATTTCGAGCTGAAGAAATGAAAAATGCAGACTCTTCCAAGGAGTTAGTATGCATAAATGGATACATAGCATGACTGCAGTTCCCATTCTCAACACCTAAAAGGCTTTTCCAGTTTGAAAGATCTCCCTGCCCATGGCAAGGGGTTGGATCAGATGATCTTTAAAGGTCCTTTCCAACCTAAACAATTCTATGATTCCATGAACCTATGTTCTGGGTAAGTGCCTTTTCTTAACCTGTATTTATATTTGAAAATTCTATACAGTACACTTAATTTTCTAATTGGAAAAGAGAAGGAACCCAATGCACTAGAAATTGTTTGCTGTCCTAAAAATGTTGATATTCATTAAGTTCTACCTTTTTTCCTTGAAGGACTTCCACAATGTGCTGCTGGAAATGGTGGAATACTTGGAAGTGAAATGGCGGTTGATAGTAACAGAAATGAGCCTCCTCATTTTATTTCAGAGGTCTGCCAGCAGTCTGACAACACCATTTCCTTAATGAAAACAGTTCCAGACAAAGGTAAACAAATCTAAGTAGAAATTAGGCATTGTTTCTAAAACATAATTACTGCTTTTGAAGTAATTGTGAAGTCATTTTCACTTATTATCATAAAAAGAGTCCATTAATGTCAGTAAAGGATAAACCTTTTGAATGGAGATGCCTAGCAGAATAGAAGAACTTGAAGATGGGCTTTCTTATATCTGCAGTCTATTTTCATTATCTATCGAGCAGTGCCATAGAGACAACTATTGTTCAGTGGTGCAATTAGTATTTATGTAATCAATAGCTGTCACAAAGTAAAAGATTTAGAAAACCTATTTAGAAAACCAGATATGGTTTGCAGCTGAATTTCCCAAAATGAAGCAGTTTAGAGGAATTCTCTATCAGTAGTCCATTTACAAGTTGCTTTCTGGAGGATGTCTTAAACAAAGATTATTTTGGTTACTACCTACTGGTTCATACTAGTCTTTCTAGAAATTCCTATCAATCTAACTGTTTGCAGGTTCAAAATATGAACAAAACTCCAAATTGTTGGGGTTTTTTTTTTTGTTTTCAATTGTAAAGGCGTATATCAGATTTTCTTCTGGACAAAGTAGTGTCAGAGCTAGAAGATGCTTTTTTCAAGTGAAGAAGAGAGTCCACTTTATAGTAAGTTACCAAAAAGTATACCCACTGGGCATTACTATTTAAAGACAAGAACTCAGGATGTACTTTGTATGTGTGACTTGGATCACTTAGAGCCACCTGATTCAACCAGACAGTTTTCTAAGTGAGTGACAATTGGACTTGAAAGTCTAGAGAAGCACACTGTAGGAAATACAGTTCTGGTATTTTTCCAACATATATCCAGGATGAAGCAATTCGAAGTACAGATTGAGGGATCTTAGGAGGATCGGTGTACATATTTATTTAATCTTACCTGAGAGCTGCCTTTATTACATACAGCTAGGAGTTCCTGTCTGGCACCTTCATAGACATTGTCTTTGAAGAGCCACATTTGCCTGAATCGTCCTAAGTGCATAATGACACAACACACCCTACATTTTTGAACAGGAGAAACCTCTGAGCCACTTTCTTGTGCTGTCAAAAGTGCTTCATCACTGCAGCACTGTGAATGCACAAAATTGTCTCAAAAAGTGAAGACCCAGCACCTCCAAAAGGCATGTGAATTGTGCCCTTATGACATCTCAAGAGGAAATAATTGAAAGGAAGCTATCTTAGTGAAATTAGGCTGAAAGCAAACTATCGTTAAATACAGGCTCGGAGGGAAAGATATTTAAATATGAAAAATACGTTCTTAATTGAAATATTTACAGAAGGATTGGGTAATAGCAACACAAAAGAGTTCAAGCAGAAACAGACTTCCTGGATTGCCAAAGGTTGTATTTCATGGTCTACTACCTGTTGGAGAAGGTCTCCTCATGCAGATGTTATCTCTCTTCTCATAATCCTTTGCAGTTTTCATTTCCCCTCCAAGACTTTCATTCCCCTCAGGAAGAAAAGCAAGACCTGGAGCCTGGGTCCAAAATCTCTTCTTGGCCTCTCCCAGATGGGAAACCTATTCAAAGCTGTTGCTTCACGGTGGTTTCCGCTGGCATTTACCGGCTGACTGCCAGCCCCTGTCCCTGCTCCCCTTCCACCTGAGGAGCTGGGAGCCTTCAGAGGGACGCTGCGCTCCCGGACCTCCCCCTGCCTGGTGTCGGTGGGAGCTCCTTCCCTGCACTGGGCTTGGTGTCCCTGGGGAGCGCCGTGCCGGCACCTCCAGGGTTTGTTCCCACTGTTGCCCATGGGAATAGGGCCCGCCTTCAAAGGCAGAAGCTCCATGTAAAGAGCCTAAGGGAAAGCATGAAATCCATGCTGTCCCTTAAATTAAATCCCTTGGAGCACTTCAGTTGAGGCATCGGAGCAAGGAAGCCTTGCCCAAGCCTCTGGTGGCTCCGCGCGGAGCGAGCGGTGCTGTGGGATGCTCAGGCCCTCCAGGCCCAGCGCTGAGAGCGAGGAACTGATTTGCTGCGTTAACAACTTGTTTACTCGGTGTGAAGAGATAATCCTGGTACCACAGACCCCGGCACATCCGCTGGGGCTTTTTCAGGCTTCTTTTGCAGTGCTGAAATCTGTGTTTTTCAAAGAAATAGCGTGGAGATGGGTGGCAAGAAGAGCAGGAAAGGTCTATAGGCAGCACTCGGGTTGTGCCTGGCAGGTCTGTACAGTGGAGTTAAACAGTCCTGTGCCAGCCTGGCTCTGCTGACCACGAGGGCGAGAGCTGCTCTGGCTGAGCTGCAGGAGCCTGGTTTTGGGCAAAGCAGTGGCTGGTGGTGTGTTGGAGGCTCCTGCTACAACTGCCAAGTCTTAATTTCTTGTCTCCGCAACGCCCAGATTGTCTCTCAAATGGAAAAGCTGGCGCTGGAAGTGCAAGTCACTGCTCTGTGGTGACATTCGAGGCCAGTGGGAAGCAACTCGTGCTCCACAGCCATCAGGAGCTTTGTCAGCCACCTCTCCATGGTCAGATCCAGAGGCACGGGGGACTCGCACCATCACTTCAGTGCAAAGAGTGAAGTCCTTCACTGCACTCTGGATGACTCTGGTAGTCCCATCTGAAGCCTGGTTGTGGGTTTTTTCCATGTCTGGGCATTTCCTCCTCATGACCCAAATCCCCCTCACCAAACAAGCTTTGGCCACAAGGCTGTGCAGGGCAAATGCATTGCTGAGCTCCCCAGGGAGCCAAATCTACTCCATAGTGCTTTGATCTGGGACATCAGGAAGTGCTGTGAGGCTTGGGACATTTCAAAGCCTGGGTTGGTCAGTGAAGCAGAGAGCAGAGGGACACAGTGGGCAGCTAATGACCCGCCAGTGGTTTGGCTAGGAGTAACTAATATCCCAGAATTTTTCTGATTGCCCTTTGAATCGCAGCTCTTCTGGGGCTGACTGTTCATTCTGGGAGCCAAGAGCAACGTCAAGTCCCCGGCTGCCCTGCACTGAGGGCGAGGGAACACATTGGGCTGGGAATAGCCAGGGTGAAATGGCCACGTGCTTCCAGCAGCCCATGGGCATGCATCCCGCTGAGCCTGGAGCCCTCAGAGGTGCCCTCCGGCACCGGGGCTTGGCTGCTGGGCTGAGCGCAGGGTGGAAAGGGCACACAGAGACCACTCGGGGGTGCGAGGCTTGGGGATCTTCTTCATTTCACTTTTATTTGAAGTTATATTAAAAGAATCAATAGAGAAATTAAGTAATCATCCAATGTTAATTATCTCTTGTCACGTTTCTAGCTGTGCTGAACTGATCTGATCTGATTTGCCTCTAGCCTTGGCTTCAGACAGTTGAATGCACCTACACACTCCATTATTCCCACGCATGTGTTTTTTTCCTGAACTGGGCAAGATGACAGTGTTTTCAGCTTCAGAACGAAGCTAACAATCTTCCCGATTTTTTCTTTCTTTTTTTTCTTTTTTTTTTTTTTTTGGTGGGAAAGAAGGTGGTAACAAGGATTCTAACCAGGAGATGTCAAGGCAAGATAGGGGTCTAGGACAGGACCTCAGGAATTACTTCAGGACTATTTTTGCAATTCCCCTGATTTTACTAAGAAGTAAAGAAGATATATTTTTTTTCCTTTTTCTGGACTTCAGAAAAGACTTAGAGGATGTTGACTTCCACTCAGCTCTGGGGGTTTTTAACAGTCAACATTGGGAAGGGAGGAGTCCCTTTTTGTGGTGTGTCTGCTGCAGATGGAACACTCTCCTCCTGCTTCATGTGCATGTTATGCAGAGATTTATCTGTACGGGAGACACTTTTCTGCACTGACCATTTAGCCTTCATTCCTACACCTTACACCCATGCATACCTGGACTCCTGAGCATTTTCTTTCTTTGCAAGGGGTAGTAGATCCCATATCTGGATTGGTGGTTAGGTGCCAAGGTTTTGTAAGAGAGGATGCCATTCTCTGTGTATGCCAGTGCTCTCCAAAGAATCCTCACTTTAAAAGTATTACACTTGCAAAAATTTATGTTCTTCATCAGCCAAGTAAAATTTGTCTGCTGCTTTTACAGAAAGCAATGGGAAGTAAAAGTATGGATGCTGGCGAAGCCTGACTTTGCCCTTGGCACAAGGCTGTGGTTTGTGACCAGGAGGCTGGGTGCTTGATCAGACCATGGCAGCTGTGGGGCAGAGTGTTTGCACCTCCATTGTTCAGAATGTTCTTCTCACATGAAACGGTTGCTGCATTATGCTGTGAATGTTGCTTGTGCACCTACGTAGCATAAACAATAGTTTTTGTGACCAACATAACAACATATTGATGCAGGGAACCATTTATCATCGAAAATCTCCCTGCTGAGAAATACAGCCCGGCTGTGAGTCCTGATAAACCTGGGTTCCTGTCAGAGCTTCTGTAAGGTCCAGGATGATTTTAGTCCGATTCTGTCCAGACTTTCTCATAACAGTCTATGGTTCTTGCCCCACACAGCTGGTGTGGACATAGTTGGCTGCCTGAAAGTCATGTAGTGTTTCTTAAGGCTGCAGGCAGATGGCTGTGTCCTGACCTGCCTTTGAGGTAACCAAATGGGACATAAGAAACTGCTGGGCACGACACGAGCAATTGCCAGACATGACAGCTCCCAGTGTGAGAAGCCAACGGAAGTTACATGTAGCACCATCAGGAATGGATGAATTTCACAGATGGTTAAAAGTGAATTATGTGAGGAATAACCAGACTTCACAGAGTAAGGGAGGGCTGGGGACCTTCCAGGGGGTGGCACCTTGCAAGGTCTACAGTGCCTATGTAAGAGTAGCAGTAATGTCATATAAGGGCAAGATTATCTACTTATTGTTATCAGAAGTACAGAGTTTGGGTATGGACGTAGCCAAATTTGGATTGACGGGGAAAGAGTAATTAGGGTGGCTTGTTTATTTGGGAGGAGACTAGGGTGGAGAAAGGAGGATCGAAAGATGGGAAAAGAGCTAGTAGATGTAAATGGCATAATCACAGCTGTCCATGGACACCCGCCCTTTATCACTAAAGCCTGGAGTGGGACAATTAGCCAAACCTGTTGTTCTGATCATACCATGCATGTTTAACTTGTTTCCAGAGTCAGGAGGTCCAGAGTCCATTCAGCTGAGAACACCCAAGATGGACAAGTCGAGCATCCCAGCATCACCATGTTGGTATCTGTTCCNTCTTAAATATATAGTTTGTAAATGGGAATCTAGGAGTGCAGTTCAGCAATAGGTTCCTTGAATAGGGGTTTCTTCAAGAGTTTCTTGTTCAACTTCCGGGCCTCAATCAGCCCAAGTGAATTCTGCTCCCAGATCTCCAGCTTCTCTGCTTGGAGTTCTTGAGGCACATCAGGAAGTGAAGCCCATACCCCCTCTTCCCCACTTGTCCCTTGTCTCCCTGTGAGTTCTGGCCTGGGTTATGGATGCCATTTGGGTATAGATCCTGTTCAGCATTAATGGACGCTGAGATAAGAAAGGGGTTGATGATGATGGGAACTGGAATTCAGGGTGTCCAAAGGTCATTCCCACCTTAGCCAGGGATTATTTGTGTGATCTCAGGCATGGTTCTATAACTAAACTCTCTGCAAAATGGAAGTAACATATGCCTGCCTTCCCAGAGCACTGATGATACAGAAATAGCATGATAATTAGGGCCATATTTACACCTCCAAGAGAAGTGTAGGGCAACCTGGTCTCTTCCATATGTGTTGCATTGAATGTCACCCTTTGGACACAGTGTTGTTAGCAAAATTCCCTGCAATCATAGAATCATAGAATGGGCGAGGTTGGAAGGGATCTTTAAGATCATCAAGTCCAACCATTAACCTGCCCTGACAAAAACCATTTCTAAACCATGTCCCTAAGCACCTCATCTACCCTTTTCTTAAACACCTCCAGGGATGGGGAATCCACCACCTCCCTGGGCAGCCT
>VXBO01005590.1:0-19592 GCA_013400135.1 Rhinoptilus africanus | reverse complement strand
GGCCTTCTTGCCCACCTGGGCACACTGCTGGCTCATATTCAGCTGGCTGTTCACCAACATCCCCAGGTCCCTTTCTGCCGGGCAGCTTTCGAGTCACTCTTCCCCAAGCCTTTGAATGAATCTTCCCCAATCATCTTTGAATTAATTCTTCTGGATGGTGGATTAAATACAGCTCATTTTATCAGGCCTTCCTAGGCTTTCTGGCAGGGTAATTAATAAAAATACACACAAAGCATTAGTAGGTTTTGCATGGCCCTCATTGTGAAACTATTGTAATGATGAAACATTTTCATCTAAAGAACTGAGGACTGAGTCTATAGGGTGTTAATAAAATTAATTGAGAACAGAGTGAGTAGAATCACAGAGAGGACAAGACCTTTCCTTCTGGCAAGGACAGGTATTCTGCAAGTGAGGTGTGCTGTTCTGACAGGGGAATAGGAACAATGAAGTGAAAAAGGCTGCTGGTTTCCAGGCAGACAATGGTCTTGTTCTCCAGCCACTTTGTCAAGTTTGCAGCAGACAGAAGTGTCTTGAACCCCTCCAGCTCTCCCATCTCGGTATGCTCCAGTCTTACTGGCATGTCTTACTGCCAGGAATGAGCCATGTGGAACAGAAAGTTTGCTCCTGCCTCTACGACACTTGGTGTTTTTCTTTCACAGGCCAAGTAACATGAATTCCACCAATATTTTCTCTGTGATTTCTTGGGCTGCTGCATTAATAGACATGTATTAATGCTGAGGAAGAAATGCTTATAGTAGGAGTTTTAGGTTCAGGATGTACTTATTATAGTGATTGATGGCTAACAGTGCTGGCAGGGTAAAGTTTACAGTTCAGTTCCAAAATTAGTTCATTATTCTGCCATCCAGGAGCATGGATAAATTGTTGTCGCTGGTTTTACCTCAAGAAAATATTAGCCTCCTCAAGAGACTGGCATCTTCATGCTTAATGTGAGACATAACACATGGAGTTGGAGGAAGGCAAAAATATATAGAGCGAGTGCGGATGGGAACTGCATGTGTGGCAGCAGGGAGCAGCTCCCTGATCTCTACTGGTATCCTGCAAAGGACAGCAAAACTAATTCTGCCCTGCAAGTGCCAGGACGATGGGGGAAGCACAGGCATCATGAATAAATGAAGAAGGGAAATGAAACACACAGGAGATTAAAAATGTTGTATTTTTTATCCCAGTTTCTTAAGAAGCCTGCAGTCGTGCGCTCTCACTTGCTTGCTCTGTCTTTGTGTACCTCTGTTGATTTTACCCTTCCCTTCCATCAGTAACTTTTGACTCTTGGTGTTTTCTAGAGGAACTGAGATCTCAAGAGTACCTGTTCAGAGGCCTCAAGGTAAAGGAGAGGCCCTGTAAAAGAGAAGTTCAGTGCTTATTCAACAGAAAGGCTTCCACGTGGGAGGGAGAGAAAAGGGAGAGAGTGGATGACTGTCCAGATTGCGGAAGTGCTTCAGTTAAAGATTACATAAAGTCACAGCTAATTATTACCAACAAGCCCAACGCTTTTTGCAGCCCATGATATATTCTTATTAGCAAGCATGGAATATATTCTTTAGCAGCAATTAAGAAGGTCAGATAAAATGTACATAATTGAGTTCTAAGGCTGCTGGGCTGACAAGATAAAGGTATAATCTTCGGGATGGGGAAGAGAATGAGAAGAGGAAAAAGAGGTTAACAAGTTATTTTAAGACTTTAGGCCTCATATTAAATTTGTTATTTACATTCTTTCTTGATAAGGATGATGTGAGTTGTTTACATTACTGAGGGATGCCGCACCCCAGTGTTACAAGGGCTGCCAAGAAGGTTTAGAAAAAGAGGGCTTCATGGATGAACTGCACCTCCAAAGGTTCAAACTATTAGCTGTAGGATATGCTAAAGGGCATGTGATCTACGGGCCCATGCAGCTGTGTAGTGGTTTTGAGGGATGTGTGGCATCTAAGTGGTAGACTTTGGAGTCTGAAGAGGGATTTGGATGCTTTTGAACTGTATCCAAATATTATTCCTGCACAGTTTTGTGGTTTCAGAAAGTTCAGAGGAACGGCTTACCTTTGAAGAGCTTTAAAACCAAACTGTGAGGGATATTTTTTTCATCATTTACCCCAGCCCTCAAAGCGTTCTAGATATTCTGCAGATAGGTAAGGAGGCCAGGGGGATGATTCAGCAATCTTTATGCACATTAGCAGCCTCAACAGTAAGGCTTACTCTTCTCTGAGGGATTTATGATCTCCTTAGAGAGCGGCGAGATAAAGGAAGGGATGCAAAAAAGTGATGGTGTGGGAAAGCTTAGCTGTCTCCCTCAGCCAGCATCTTCTGGTTTGATCTCACTGTGCTGTTAATTGTTATATTTATATTTGACATCTTTCTGAAGTGCTGCTTATCACAATGGAAGCACAAATCATGTTAATTAATGAGAGTAGGAGCAAAAAAAAAAAAAAAAAGGAGCTTGGACTTCTTTGCCATAGTCAAAAGCTCTTGAAAAACTTGTCCTTGACACTGTTTTGTCTGAACAAAAATTAGATGCATAATCACTATTAGACTTAATTTACTTGATCTTTCTTTCTATTACGCTGATGAAAAGTACATGGCAGAAATTCTTAGCCTTGTACAACTATATTGCCACATACACGTATTGCTAAATAACTGAGCATCATCTCCTTGACTTGGCCATCTATCACTGAGGGCGTTGAAATGTCTGAGGTAGTCCACAATAGTTTTAGCATGATGGAAAAGAAACCCTTCCTGTTGATGTAAAAATCTCTGTCAGGCACAAAATTAGGGTATGATGCTGTGAATCACTACAGCACCGCCAGAGAAGCCATAATTTCAAAACCTTTGTTGACTTCTCATACTCATCTGCCATCATCCAACGAGTATGAATTTAAATACCCCTCTTCCTAACCTTAGATAACAACTCACTTTGCTCACTGTGGGATACTGTCCACCTGGCCACACACCAGCAGCCCAGGTTCTAAGAGAACGTGAGTCTTCTTCAGTCACAAGTGCAGCATGTAGATTGCCCACCTCGGCAGTGGAGGGAGTGACTAGCGATGCTTTCAGTGAAGGCTGCCTTGTGTTTCATTAAATTCATAATCTATCAGTCTTTCAGTGGTTGCTTCCCAACTCTCCCATACCAGCCAAACATTTTTTTGTGGGCTCAGATCCAACAGTGAAAGAGAAACAGAAATTTTACCACCAGAGTTTGTTCAGGTCTTTCTCCATCTTCAGCTGAGAGATGATGAAAATACTGTACCTGGCTCACTGACCACCAGCAGCAGAGCAATGCAACTGGCTTAGCAGGGACACGTATCTCTTCTAAGAATGAGAATGATGCCTACAGCTCCTGAATAAACCACCTGTTGCAGGGGTGTGGGGTGATTAGGGCAATTTATAATCATAGAATCATAGAATCGGTGAGGTTGGAAGAGACCTTTAAGATCATCAAGTCCAACCATTAACCTGCCCTGACAAAAAGCCCTTCTAAACCCTGTCCCTAAGCACCTCATCTACCCTTTTCTTAAACACCTCCAGGGATGGGGAATCCACCACCTCCCTGGGCAGCCTATTCCAATGTTTAATAACCCTTTCAGTGTAAAAATGTTTCCTGATATCCAATCTAAACCTCCCCTGANAGCTTTCAAGCCACTCCGCCCCGATTTAGACCAAACTAGCTAAGTATTAACTTTCCAAGTCTTTGCAAATCCTCTTGGAGCTTTTGAATCCTCTTTATATGCAGCCAGAAATAGCCCTCTGAATGTCCAAGGCTGGGAAGGTTGGGGATCAATTTTCTTGATGTTGTGATACACACACCAAAAATCTTTGGGTGGCCAAGAGCCGCAGGAGATGTACCACAGAGAGCCAGAAATAGGGGGAGATGGCGGCAGATCCCTGTATGTGGAGTGAAGGTGGGCAGAAAGCATGGCAGCGTCTCAGAGAGGTCTAGTTTGAAAGCCTCTCTTAGCCTATTTTCTTCCCCAGCTGAAGGAAAAGGCTGTGGTTACCCAGCAGCACCAGACACTTGGTGTATTGCCATGGAGGCCATTTCTGAACTGCAGATTAGGAGGCAATATTGGAGTCACAGGATGTCCAAAGGACAGACTTTCCTATCCACTAATACTATCCATCTCAAAGCTGAATCAGGATTATACCTAAACAAGGAAGAATGAAAACTGGTTTTCCCCAGCAGCAAAAGATCAATGTAGCCTGAAGACTTTAAATGCAAGACTGGTCCTGAAGAACCACTTAAAACTCTCTTTAAAAGTTTGCCATCGTTCAGAGATGCTGTCTTGGCATGAGTTACACGGAGTAAAACTGGGTTCTTGCCCTTCCACCTGAATAGATGATCTCAAACATCTCCAGTAGAGTAAGTCTGGTTTTAAGACAATAGACAGAGAAACCAAGGTACTTCCAATGGTTAATTCAGCTTAAATAGCTTAAAAGCTGTACCTGAAACACCTGGGTCTATGGCATTATGGAGCTGTCAGTCACACACAGTGTTCAGTTCTTGGTACCTCATTTTTCTTCATCTTGTCAAAAGTCAACCCTTGATTCTTTTCCCCTCCTTGATCACTTTGCCTTTAACAAAATACTGTCCATTGCACTTGGGCTTCCCAGACATAAGTTAGACTCAGTATAAACTCAAGAGTTGTCTCTGTTGCTAACTCTTGCCGATGCGGTGGGGTGGTGGGATGGGAGAGGCTGCAGGGGAACCCGTTCATTAAGGAGGGGGAAGCGAAGCCGATCAGCAATAAGCAAGCAAGTGCAAGTAGGAGGGAGAAAGATCCCAACAGCCCCAAGTCAGGCAACACAAACTGAAGAAGGTGGCCAAACAGGCAGGACGCAATGGGATCCGGGCATGGGGGTGTGCTGATGCTGGTTGCACACCTGCCAGCTGGCTACTGGATGGTTTTTGGCAGGGAAATGAGGAAGGGACTGTACAGAGCTGCTCAGGGAAGGAGTGGGTAGACGACCAGAGGAGCTGGGAGATCAGAGCAGAGGTCTCTGCTCTTTGATCAGCAAGTGCGTAGAGCTGGAACAAAGTAAGCTGTAGAAGACACAGTGCAAACGTCGTTACCTCATCTGGCAAGGATGAGAGATTGCTGGATGTGGCACCGCATAGCAGGGACTAGAGGCCAGGCACAGCACAGCTGAATCCCTCTTTTCTCTCAGCTAAAGGCCAACCACTGCGGACTCCAGCAGCACCCTCTGGAGCTGTGGCTTGGCATAAGCACGTTAAGAGCTGCTGTTCATGGGAGCACAGAAAATAATCCAGGGGGCTGGCTCGGCAGCTCCGATCAGTCACACACCAAGATCTGTTTATATCTTCCTACACAACCAAATGAGCTGTGATTAACAAACACAGGCATCACAGACTAGACTTACTGTTAATTAAAGAAGGAGATGGAGAAGGAAAAAAAAATGTTATCCAGCTCCTCCCAGTGCTTCTTCTCTGTCT
Organism: Rhinoptilus africanus; assembly: GCA_013400135.1. Classification (NCBI taxonomy): domain Eukaryota; kingdom Metazoa; phylum Chordata; class Aves; order Charadriiformes; family Glareolidae; genus Rhinoptilus; species Rhinoptilus africanus. Next base: position 14,134 of record VXBO01005590.1, on the reverse strand, counting down.
TTGCTTTATTCTCATTTTCTTGCTGACAGTCTTCATGCCCTGTCTTCCAGCAGTGAGAGAAAGGGTGGATGATTCTTTTAGGACTGGTTTGCCTTACAGGACAAACATCATCCCCTGGGAAACAGGAGTTACTAGCACTGCCAGTGCATGCCTGCATGCCCACAGTTGACGGTCTCCATCAAGTCCCAGGTGCTGGAAGCATGTTAGACTCTGTCTCTGTGTGTGTGTGTGTGTGTGTGTGTGTGTGTGTGTGAGCACGCACATGTATGCACAGGGGTGTGTGTGCACCCTCATGTAGTTGCCGGGCAGGGGATGAGGAATGTTTGTGTTTAAATATGAAAAAGTTAAATTGGGAGCCCTACTGGTTTGGGAAGAAAATAAAAAAACTCAGAAAAAGGTGGATCCTAATACACAGCTTAAAAAAAAATTAACAACAAAAAAAGGAGGACAATTAATGGTGCCTCTTATTATAGTTATTATCAGGCCCCAGACTGACAGGTAGCATAGATGCTGATTCTGTAAAGGGCTGCTTGCTCTTAAGGCTCTTGCCCTCATCTTTCTCTGCCTGGAAGAAACTGTGTCTGGGAGGGGAGATGCGGGGCAGGAACAGCAGGCAAAGGCAGAGGCCATACAGAATCACTCTGATACACGGGCTCTGAAGCTGCAGCATCCTCCCCTGCTCCAAGTGCCCAGCCCCGCGAGGGGATCAGTAGACTATGTTGTAGTGCTGATTATGCTCAGCAGTGATTTAGGGCTCTTTCCCTCTTTTCACAGAATCATGGAATTTCAGAGTTGGAAGGGACCTCTAGAGATCATCTAATCCAACTCCCCTGACAAAGCAGGATTGCCCAGAGCACATTACTCAGGACTGCATCCAGGCAGGTCTTGAAAATCTCCAGAGAAGGGGACTCCACAGCCTCCCTGGGCAGCTTGTTCCAGTGCTCTGTCTGTAATGAAGTTCTTTCTCATATTCAATCGGAACTTCCTATGTTCCATCTTGTGCCCGTTACCCCTCCTTCTGTTACTGGGAACCACTGAAAGGAGCCTGGCTTCATCCTCCTAAAACCCACCCTTTAGATTCTTGTAAACATTAATAAGGTCTTCCCTCAGCCTTCTCTTCTCCAGGCTAAAGAGTCCCAGCTCTCCCAGACTTTCTTCATAAGGGAGATGCTCCAATCCCTCAATCATCTTTGTTGCCTTGCGCTGGACTCTCTCCAGTAGTTCCCTGTCTCTCTTGAACTGGGGAGCCCACAACTGGACACAGTTTTCCAGTTGTGGCCTCACCAGTGCAGAGTAGAGGGGGAGGACGACCTCCCTTGGCCTGCTGGCCACGCTCTTCCCTATGCAGCCCAGAATTCCATTGGCCTTTTTGGCAACAAGGGCACATTGCTGGCTCATGGATAATTTACTGTCTACCAAGACCCTCAAATCCTTTTCTTCAGAACTGCTTTCCAGCAGGTCCACCCCTAACCTATACTGGTGCCTGATGCTCTTCCTCCCCGGGTGTAGGACCCTACACTTGTCCTTGTTGAATTTTAGTTCCCTGCTGCTCCCTCCCATTCCCAGGGCGCCAGTGCCGCCAGCGCGGTGCCTGTCTGTGGGGGGGATGCTCTCCCCGGCTCCGCCGCAGAGGCTGCAGTGAGAAATGGCTGTGCATGGCTGAGCAGCTGGAAGCAGTTATTAACTGAATTTGGCATCCAAGCCGAGCTATGAATGCATCTGGGTGGCTTGAATTGTTCTTAATTATATTTTTGGTTTATCGTTTTCATTTCGAGCTGCGCCCTACCACCGCTCTCTGTATATCCCTGCGCTGTGCATTTTCTTTGCTTCCAGCCCAGGGTAATTGCTCCTTGTCGTGCTGCGTTTGCCATTTTAATTTTTTATCATCTCGGTTACTTTCTTTTCTTTTCCCTTTTTGATTATTTGGTTATGTCACTCCCATTTGCCCCGACATTTCAATAAATTCCCTGCTACATTATCTTCGTCCCTAGAGCTGCGGTTTATCCTTCTCCTCTAATGTCTCCGTCTCAAAGCTGGATATAAACTGTTTATTTTTTTTCCTAACGCCTTCCCTTTTGGGCTGAGGAGCAGACAGCAGCCTGCTGGGCTGCAATCGTGGTGCCAGAGTGCCCCCTTCCAGAAATCCTGGGGAACGACACGGCTCCTCTTCCTTAGGGGAGGAAGGAAAACGCGGCAGGACCCTGCAGCTCGGTGTCCGGCCGCAGGTTAATGTCCAGGTACTTGGATGAGGCTGGCTAAAAGGATGCTGGTGCAAATGGTGTGTGAGGCAATGAAGTTTTTTGGCCTACATTTTCAGGTTGTGAAAAATTGCGGCCAAGGCGGCGAAGAGCATCCTGGCTTGCATTAGCAATAGCGTGGCCCCAGGACTAGGGAAGTGGTCGCCCCCCTGTACCTGGCACTGGTGAGGCCCCACCACAAATAGTGGGCTCAGTTTTGGGCTTCTCACTACAAAAAAGACATTGAGGTGCTGGAGCGTGTCCAGAGAAGGGCAATGAAGCTGGTGAAGGATCTGGGGAGCAAGTCCTATGAAGGGGCGCTGAGGGAACTGGGGATGTTTAGCCTGGAGAAGAGGAGGCTGAGGGGAGACCTCATCACCCTCTACAACTCCCTGAAAAGGTTGTAGAGAGATGGGGGGTGGTCTCTTCTCCCAGGTAACAAGTGATAGAACAAGACGAAGTGGCCTTAAGTTGCGCCAGGGGAGGTTTAGCTTGGATATTAGGAAATATTTTTTACACTTAAAGGCTTGTCAAGCGTTGGAAGAGGTTGCCCAGGGAAGAGGGTGAGGCACCGCCTCTGAAGGTATTTAAAAGGCGGGTAGACGTGGTGCTGAGGGACATGGTGTAGTGGTAACTGGGCAGTGTGAGGTTAATGGTTGGACTTGATGATCCTAAAGGTCTCTTCCAACCAAAACAATTCCATGATTCTATTTTAAGGTTGAGGGAATGTTCTTTATCTGCTGGGTTTTGCACGTCTCTCTCTCCCTGAGGTGCTTGTGTTTCCCTCTGTCACGCTCCCTTTTTGACCCTGCCAGGCAAAACTCCCAGGCAAGGGCTGGGGAGGGGGCCCTGCTCCCACGCTCTCACACTGCGTGGGGAGGTGGTCCTCCTGCGGGAAAGCACTTTTTGTCCTTTGCAATAGCCTATTCCATCCCAAGCAGCCTAGTTTCTGTTTGGTCAAGACTCTGGGCTTTGGCAGGCACTGAAAAATTTTGCCCCGTGGTTAAAGACTGCTCCGGGCTGCCGGCCGGTCCACCCGCTCATGGAGGGAGCGCCAGCAGGATGGCACGCATGGGGCGGCTCATGGACCACGGCTTCCACTGCTGCAGGGCAACATCTGGCAGCTCAGCTTAAAGGGGTCGATGAAGTTCCAATTGAAGTGAGCAATTGGAGCAATTGGCCTTGGTGCAGAAGCAGGGGGGGCACAGCCAGGCACCAGAGCCCAGTTCATCTGCTGCGGGGGCAGCAGCATCCAGGGGAGATGCAGGATGGATAGCTGCTGGGCGGAGAGGTGAAGGGGACGGAGGCATACGATACTTTCCTAACCTGCTTTTTTGGGGGCTGAGTAGTGCTTACCTTGTCACCACTCTCTGGAGCAAGGTCCTCACACGTGGTTTGGTTTCTGCACCAACAAAATGACTAAGACCTTGAGCTGTGGTTTGACGTGTGAATTCATACCAGCAGCCCTGTGTACACAGCCCTCTCTAAAGTGCTTGCGGTGGAGACATTTGGCCATTCACAGGGAGAACAGAGACACTGAGCCAGACCTTCACACTAAAACTACTCTCAGCACAGGGGAGGCTGTGGTCATACCTGCATCAAGAGGAAAGGTGAAGGGAACACGCTGTCCATGACTCATTCGAGGGAGGTATGAACCCATACGGTTCACTTGTAACCGTAACACTAGCTTTAAGGTGAAGTTAACAACATTACGCAATCATTTTTAAACGTCGTTCTTATTAGATTTCATTCATATATGAGAAACATTATTTTCCTTCAAGGCACTCCTTTGAAACTTTATATATTAAAGTCCTAGTGTATTAATGAGTTGAGCCACCGAAGTCCTGCTCTCTCTTAAGTCTTTTAACACTCTCCAGAGGAGAGAAACCCACCTTGGTAGACACTTGTTTACAAGCTAGTTCTAAGGGCAGGAAAGTCCCTTGCTAATACGTGGCAGATCTTCAGCACTCTGGGAGACACAAAGGCTCCCGTGGAGGCTCTCCCAGCAGCCAGCTAATGCTGTTGAATGAAAGCCCCCAGTATTCACACATGGCAAGCGCTGTGTTATGCAGCAAGGGGAGCTCAGTCAGAGCAAGGGCAGGTACGTGATGTGTCCAGGAGCACACAGCAAGTGAAGGACAGACTACAGACTGAAACCTGGCTGTTCCTCCCTAGGCTTCGCCTTTACTAGACCAGTTTATCATTTTAGGCCATAGAAACACCGGGAATATGACCCATGGCTGTGCAGTCACCCTCTTTTGGGTCCGTCCACAGCAAGCCTGGCCAGCCAGGGCAGCACCGCAGGCTCCGAGAGGATGTGTCTGCATCCTCAGGTGGCCATGCACAGTCCTGAGGCCACCGTCCCCAGGCCACCATCCCCAAGCCAGCCATTTGACCGCAGTCCTGAGCTGGGAGCACACCAGCATGGAAATACAGCTGCACTCCAGCAGGACGAGGCTAAAGATCATCTCTCCTCCATGGAAACCTCAGCGCTAGTAGACATCGGGTGGTTTGTAAAGCGGGAAGTGCTGTGGTTCAGTTTCTGGGCTGAACTAGCAACCGAGCCTAAACTACACCAGCCTGTAAGACAAGAGGCAGCCATTGCTACCCGTAACTAGGTGATAGCCAGGGTAGGTATGCCGTAGGTATGCCAGGCTGCAGACGTGTGAACCAGCAGGCACAGCTGTGCCCTGGTTCTGAGGACCCTGTAGTTTTATTTATCTTATTTCTAATGGAATACTATGACTAAGCCAGGAAACTGTTGCGGCACTAAGGCAAACTTAGCCCTGTCATAACTCCGACAGCACTGTTTCTGGACATTTTGGGGTAAAATGGGTGAAGAGGCAAAGAGAATGCTTACTGCAGCAGCCATCTGGGGTTTGCGCCGAATGCGTTTGAAGGCCAAGCCACGACTGGACAGCCACAGCAGAGACATCTGGGGACATCAGAGCCTGACAGCACTTTGCTCTTCAGCTCCAGAACTATTTTTAAACAACCTGACCTGGTTGCGGACCTGCAGAAACCTGGTGGGTGGGAAGGAGCAAACTCAGGCTACTTATCCATGATTTGAAAGTAATTTACTAGCTATGGACGTAGTCACTGAGCCTTATCATCCCAACCCATTCCATGTTTGTTTTCTCCTCCAGCCCTGCAAACGTGACATTCTCTTTTCTTGGCTCCAGCACACCAGGAGGCTTCTCAGGGCCAGATGCAGGGTCTGAGTGTGGCCCAGGAGCTGTGGTACCGCTGGAAGAGCAGGGGGAGGCTGACACCCCGCCAGTGCGAGAGCAAAAGCTGAGCCTGCAGCCTGCTCGTTTATGCCAAGGAATTTTTGGCTGCAGGTGCCAGGTAATTCCTGGTAACGCTGGCAGGCGATCCCCCTGGCTATTCACAGCAGCGCTTTAATTCAGCCCACCCATGTTCACACAGGGCTCCTGTGCGAGAGCAGCCTCGTGCGGGGCTTATGTGCAGTGAAGTTAAAAAGTGACACCCCCCACTTTGTCTTAGAAAGCAATGGAGGAACCTCTCCTGTGGTGGAGCACCTATATGAAAACCAGGACTTTTATGCCCAGGTTTGTCACAGAATTTGCTGTGCGCAGATAAGCGGAAAAAAAAAAGCAGCCAGTGAGTGACAGAACTGGGTTCCCTGCTACGTCACTGCCTCAGCACAGCTCCTCTGCTAGGCACACAGCAAGCAACTGCAAATAATGACGACTAAATTTCCCTGGTGAAATGTAAGAACCAGCACTTTTGTTTTCCAATGCGTTAACCCCGCAGTTTCGCTTATACTCTTACCCAGGGACCAAGAGGGCAGATGCTGCCCTGCAGATGTCAGGGGGGTCGCTCTGGCCTCGTGCCAAACTACCAACAAGGGGAAGGCTGTGCTTGGGCAGGCAGAGGGCAAACGCACACCGCACAGTAGGAAACAGGGCTGCCAAGCCGCACACACACCGTTAAGCAGCGCGAGAGGAGGCCAGAGAGGTTGCTATTGGGCAAGGACAAAAAAAAGGGCAAAGGGAAAAAAATAAAAGTCCTCTGTGCAGCATGGACCGATCTCTGCACTGCAAGCCATCCTAGGAGGTATGAGGTTAGACGTCGTGGAAATGCTGCACTGTTAAATAATTTGTGTCATCTGCCACTGGGGACCCAGGCGCACGTGTTAGCTGGCCCTTTATCCATGTGTTTTCTCTATCCTGGAGTGCTGTGCAGCAGAGAAGTCAGCTATCAGGACGTCACATCTGTGCACTGATCTGGGTTGCTTCCCGGGGCTTCTGCATCTGCATTTGAGCCAAAGGAGCAGAGGGAAGGGGACCGAGGGGTACCTGAGGTTCTGCTCGAGATCCTCCCGTATTCTGGGACTATACGGGAACTGAGTCAGCCTGGGTCAGAGGCAATCTTCATCTGCGTGTTGGCGACTGGACCTGCCAAAGTGGCATAAAAGGGGGCATTAGCGTCAGCCTCATTTTATAAACCTTCACCACTGCTTATGAATCACACAGCTTTGAGTATCTGCGTTAAGTAAATGAAAACCAAGGTGGCAATTATCTACCCTTGTGGCTAATTCCGGGCATGAGGTCTCGGGAGCATCACTCATGACAAAGAGCTGTCGTACAGCAGTAACCTGGAGGTTACTTCCTAGAGGGGCTTCACTTCGAGCTGCAACTTCTGGGCCAGGTGGGCTTTTAACACAACGTGTATTTGCCTCTGCCTTTCTGCCACCATGTAAGTAGCACCCAATGCCGTTCCATGAAACAATCTGAGCCACGATCTTCTCAAGCTGAGGTACAAGGGCTGAAGCAGAGAGAAGAGCCCTTTGAGAAGACATTTGCCCCAGTTTGAAGCACGTAACTTGACAGGTAACCCCCTGAAGGTCCTCCTCCAGCCAAAGACTCTTCTGGAGAGCAACGCAGGGGAGCAATCCCCACGGATAACCCTGCATCCTGCCTTGGGGATTCAGGTGGTTTGTTTCTACGGCTACAGGAGGCGGCAGAGTTCAGCCCTCTGCCATTGCAAGCTCTGCCTTCAAACCGCAGCGCTAAGGCAGGCATCCGCAGCAGGTACACGCTGCTCCGTGCAGGGGCCTGGTGCCGTGTTGGCACGGGGGGAGGCTTTGCTGGCGCGGATGGACCCGTTTGTTCCCGATAACCGGGAACCTGCAGCCTTGCAGCCTCCACATGCGCCCGCTCAGCTCCGCTTGCTCTCGCTGGCGACGCAGCCGTGTCCTTGACCAACTTTCCTGCCTGGTGAGCACAGCCGCCGCGACTGTTTTTCCAAGCTGCCCATCGCAGCTCAGTCGGCTCTCGGGGGGGTGGGTGTCTCTCCAGCCTCTCCCCACACCTGGATGTTTCTTCCTCCCCACTCTAAATTTCAACCTTGTGGAAAAAAAACTTTTTAAAGAAAAAAAAAAAAAAGAGAAGGTATTCGCTGGTGAAGGCTCTGGCAGCTGCTCGCTGCACTCATCAAAGAAGAGGAAGTGCCAATTATTTCCTTGTACGAGGTGTTTCTGTAATGAAAGCGCTCTGCGGCTCAGCGGCAAATGCCGACTGTCTCCCACCCCGCACACCCCGTCTGCCAGCACCCTCCTCCGCTGGTGCTTTCTCGCAGTGACACACATACCTTTGTTTGCCTTGCGACATTCCCCATTTCCTCATGGAGCAAGGACAGAGACCTGGACAGGCTGGCTGCGGGCACGTTCACACTTGTGTCGGCGCTGTCGACTCCCAAGTCCAACAAGTTTTCCCATCGACAAGCACCAAGGCTTCACGTCCCCATCCCCAGAGCATGCTGCCGAACCAGGGGGGTGGGAGAGGGGGAAAGGAATCGTGTTTTTACCAGGAAGCTTCCCCCGGCCCCGGCTCCCCGTTTGCTGTGGTAAGGCCCTCACAGCAAAACAGGGACAAATTACTCGTGGCCCATCTGGAGCATCCTGGCAAAAGCTGGGAAGAGCTCTTCCCAAGGACCTCCCAGGCCCTGAGGACCACCGTGGCTCACAGCCCTGCTCGCAGGGGCTGAGACGTGGCGGCAACAAGGGAAGCCATACACAAACATGCCACTAGAGGAAACATGCCAAGAAAAAAGAGAGTTTTTGTGCTGTTATTTTTTCCCAGTGCTGGCAGTCACAATTTTGTTTCTGTTTTAATTTTGAGGCTTGGGGGTTTTTTAAACACCAATAGATATGACGTTTCCTGGAGAAGCTTATCTCCTAGAACAGTAAACACTTCAAACTAGGAACTCAGGTTTGAAAAACCAAACATATCTTTGCCCTTTGCATGCCGTTTTCCATCCACCTTTCTTAAAACCTAGCTTAAAGACTCTTTACGAAAACCTAAACCATTTATGTTTTTGCAGTTGCAAGGTTATCTTCTTGAGACGTAATGAAGGTGTTCAAAATCCCTACCTATTTTAACAAAGCTACCCAAGAAGCTTGTTAACTGTAGTAAGCAAAGCGCACCAGAAAACCCCATCCAACCTCCTGGCAAGACAGACCACTATCATGGGTGGATCCAGCTATGGGCTCCCAGTTACCCTGTAGCTCCTGTGACCTTACAGCAGCCGATGTTCTCATCCCTTACTGCTGCTTTGTTCACCCTGGCGTGTCGTCCTCCCTTCCAAATTTCGCACGGAAAAAACACAACGAACAGAGAAACACGGTGTAGCTTGCTGACATAATGCCCATATTTAATCTTTTAAAACAAGAACAAAATCAAGAATAAAATCAAGAATAAAAATTTCATTGAAGTCATACAGTACATTAATCTTTCAGCAATGACCCAATCTACAGTACTCAAATGCCTGGCATGAAGTCTATTATCTCAGCGTTTAACAAGTGTATAACCAGTGACACAGTAAAAGAAGAGCTCACAATACACAGCTAACACGATGAGTTTCGATTTTCTCCTAAGAGTCCAGCTAGGGTTTGTAATACGTGGGTCACTTGTGAACTGCACTTTAATCAACTTTTTTTTGTCCAGTCAATCTGTTCGGGGCTTTCTTTTTCTGTCATGTAAGTTTTTCCATTATGTACAGGCAGATTATTTCAAATGAAATTGCACAAGTTAGAATGTCTATCTATAGGTATACACGGTCAATCTAACTAAAAATTTAATAAGCAGTAATTACTCAGTCCTGGTTATACATTCCTAAAGGCTTAATAATACAGTTTTAAGAAGAAGAAGAAAAAAAACCAAAACACAACAAAACACAGTTGTAGGGTGGCAATCTTTGTAAGAAGCCTTCCTCCCTCCCAAAACAACCAAGGGTTAACTGTACTTTCCACGTTTGAAATGGGGTCTACAAAGAAGTCATTTCAGCTCCTAAATAATACAGAACATGTGACTGTGTCCTTTCTGAAGTCTGAATGGTTCAACGGTGAAGCTCTCAAACAAGTAATACTGGCAGGATACCGACTGTTAACAGAAATTAGGACAATATGCCCCGATACCACATTTGGATAGCAAAACTTTTCGTATTAAGGGGCCATTATCCAGTGGTTAAAGCAGTTTGAGGCAAGAGGACGGCTCCCCCTGTAGCAGCTGCAGAGGAGGGGAATGGGTGGACTCTTCTGCTCTTTAGCCAAGGCTAAGGCCAAATTTTCCCCAGCTTTTATTCCCTGACCAGCACTCCTTACCGCTTTCCGAGGGGAAATCCCCAGTCCAACACTGACCAGAGCTGTGGCAGGGGGCAAACCTCCTCTCCTCTGCCCGGGCATCTCCCGATGCTCAGGGGCAGGCAGAGGTTTGCCTCTGCTCCGGCTCCACGGCAAGCACAAGGGCTCCCATGGACCCGCTAATCCCCAAGAGATACTCCTGCACGGCGAGGAGCTCTGCTTCCCAGCCTCAGCCACCACACACATCTACAGGCAGTAACGAAAACGGAGAGGTCTCTCCCTCCGCAGCGTAGTGTTACCAAACGCAAGAGCCCCAGAGGGCTGCCTCTGAGGGTGCTGACTAAACACAAGGGTAATGGAGCATCTTTTTCCCACATTAGCAAAATATTAACATAACTAATGAACACAACTGCTGTGACTTTTTTAAATCTCTCTTTTATGGTGCCAGGTCCTGCTACAAATGGAGAAAACCCATAGAGAACCACTTTTCCTAGACGGAAAAGCAGCAGAATCTTAAGCCTTAAGGATCTGCTTTGTAATTTGCTACTGGCATAAACAACAAAAAAAAGTCCCGTTTGTGTGGTTGGTTTTTGTCGTGGTCTTTTTTTGTCTGTTTTTTTTTTTTTTTTAAGCAAAAAAATCCAGACCATCCAGTGCACCTTCTTTGCACATCCACACACACGCACATGCACACGCAGTGATGGAGAGCTCCAGGAGAACAGGCATGGGAACCGCAAAGCCCAAACGGTGAAAGGACATGGGGAATCTCACATTTCTGTGTTTAATTTGCATTTAGCAATGAGGCAGCAAAACGATGTATTGCAAGAAATAAACAGTCACAGAACACACATACACCCAAACGCAACCATGGATACGTTTTTCCCATTCTTTCTTTTTTTTTTTTCCTCTGATAGATGCTGTTACTCATCTGATCGTTTCTTTCTGGCTGTGCTAAAGTTTCTGAAGAGCATCTGGTGCTTCTTTAACCTTTAGTAGAACACAAGAACCTCAGTGGCAATGGACAATCGATCTCCTTAGTGCCACAATCAAACATCTCCACTTGAGATTCTCTGCGAACCCTTTCCTCAAGTTGAACCTGACTCTGCCCCTTTGGTGCCACTCTGTTGGTCTTTTTTTTTTTTAAATTAACAAACACAGCATATTAATGCAAATTTGATGTTTTCTAAAAATTAGAAATGCTCAGATAATTAGCTCAGCAATATGCAAAGTGCATCTATTTGGTTCTTTCCCTAGACCACCTTCTGTTGTAAGTTTAAATTCCTTCACAGTTTAAAATATTGTGAAGAAATTATATGTATACTTTATGTATAGAACTATTTATATACATACACATATATACACACAACTCTGTACTTTATATAGCGATAAACACCCATTACTTAACTATTTATATTATATACACATGGCATGAACACACGCTCAGTGAAGAGCTGGTGAGGGCTGAAATCATTCCATCAGGTTTAATGGAACAACAACAGTGAAACCATGAGTGAGTTATCAAGAGACACAGACGTACATCTACTAGATAAGTGAAAGACCAATTAAATCAGCTCTTCCTATTAGCGCAGGATTGTTCCCACCCCATTCCATGCTCCATATGCACATACACAGCTATTTTGCGTTCAGTTTACATGAGAGGGCAGTGGTGGTTCTTTTTTCTAAGTGAAAGAACAGTCCGTATTGACTCGGGCTCATCGCAACCTCTTCTGCAGAAGTGGGGCACAGCCGGGTCTGGACGTCTCGGGGGACTCCGAAGGCTGCGCTGCCCTTAGCTGAAAGCACCTGCTGAAGCGTTATTGCGTGGTTATGGGACAGCTATCAATGGTTCACAGTCCGTGAACTCTCTCCGACAAGTGGTACAACTGTATAAATACATATTTTAGCACAAAACAGTTTTAACACGAGGCAAGTCCAAGTACAAAGGAGAGCTAAAGGCCTATGGGTGCACTTTAAAGGCCAAGAGTTCTTCAGAGTGCATGTTGTTTAAGGAACGCAAGTCAGGTAATTTCAAAAGAAGTTTTGTGAAAATAGAGGCTTCATTTGGGTGGTTTTTCATGATTAAGGTCCTTAATGCACGGATTAGCGTTTCCTGAAGTGCCTCCACAGAATTGACGTTTTCTATTCCAGAGCGATCTAAAGAGACAGCGGCAGGGAGGGGAAGAGAGAAAGAAAAAAAAAAAAAGAAAAAGGATGGGGGGAGGTAAAAAAAAAAAGAGACTGAACAGATGTAGTTTGCAACGTAAAGCCACCACAAGAATCACTTACTAAATTAACAAACACAAGAAAAAATAAATACTTATGCCAGAAGTTTCAAACCAAAAATCTCTGAAATACTATTTAGCATCAGCTTTGTACAGTAGTATGAAGCTCATGCGGAACGGGCAGCATTCAATCACCTTTTCTGTAATCACTTACCCACCTTTCCAGAAAAAGGCAGATTGAAACACACGCTTAAATATTTTGCTGAATCACAACTTTCAACGCAAGGAGAGAGAGACAGAGCACACTGAAGTAAATATTTCAAACATTTCTCAAGGCTGGACATAAAACCCTACACCGAAATCAGAGGTTCATGTTTGAGGAGGGAATCCCACTCAGGACAAGCCACACTCTTCTGCACAATGGGATCCCCAGGGGCAAAGGGAGTGTAAGCCTTGACATGACTGGGCACTATTTCTGAGTGCGTTCTGAAGCACTTACAAAATGAAACACGATGCACCCGAAAATTCCCAGCTGAGGAAGAAAAGAAGAATTTCAACATCAAGAAAAAATATTACGCTTTCACATACTGCACTCACCCCACATCCCGAAGCATCTCTTTCAAGAGAGCTGTATTTAAGAACATGCCTGTTGTCCTTTGGTGGAACCTAAGGCAAGCGGCTTAAAAGCATGAATTTTTAAGCAAAACATCTCACCTAATAACCATGCACAGTAGCTGTTTTTTCCCCCCAACCTGTAGCCTCTCCTCTTAAACGCAACATAAATTCAGCAGGGCATGTACATACATGAGTGACGGACACAAGCAGAAACGCGCTTTGATGCGTACGTGTACTTAAGCACTTTGCAGAACTGGGACACAGAATGACAACAGCTTTCTGGAGTAGCACTGAGTCAGATCGGGAATCCCTTCCTTATGCTGTCAGTGTCGATCCAGTCAGACTCCTCAGGTGAAGAGCCCAGGAAGTCCTCCTGGACTATTCAGTGCAGGTCCCTGCTGCTATGGGAAAAATTACTGTATTATCCACTTAAGGATCCGTCTTGAAGCAGTTAGTGTGTTTTGTCCCTTTAGAAAGATTGCTCCAGAACCTTCTACCCTAACAACTGGGAATTTTGATTAATATCAAATGATGTTTTTTAGCACATATTCCACTCTTCCGTGAAGACTGTTCATTAAGTTGGATAGCTGCTCTCCGAGAGAGCATGAGTGAAGAGATGCCTCTCTGCCTTTATTTATTAAGCTATCCATCCCACTTGCCCCCCTGCTTTGCAAAACCTTTAGGTTTGCTCTGTCCTGAGCAGGGATAATGACATTTGCACGGAATATGCCAGATGAGGTTTCTCAAGAGCTCTGTACAGTGACAGTAATACTGCCTTGCCTCTGAAGGCAGAAGAATACAGTCCATTCTTTCCTGGCCGCCTCGGGGGAGTTACTGTAGCCTCCTCTCCAATTACTCCAAGTCTTTCTTCTCCCTCTCAGTCTACTTCCAGTTGCTCCCAGTGGCCAGCAGAAGTTTTTGTTAGTACTATCCCAGTAAGAGAGAATAATAGAGGGTGTGTATTTTATATTCTTCTACCACAAAGCATCACCCTCAGTTAAGAGATTATCTGGTCTCTAGACCTGCACAAACCACATTCTTTCAGCTTTGCTTCCACTTTGCTGCTTCCTTCTTCAGTGCCATGATCTCGCTATCTCCCTTCCATCTTCAACACATACAGGTACCTGAAGCCAGACGTAAAGTGTTCTTCTAGTTGTGGAACGGTACCAAGGTAATCCCTCAGCACTACCAGAAACACTCACACACCGTCTCTGTACGGCCCTGCTTTTTCTTGCCATATGACACCAAAACAAGAGGATGTACACAGTTACACCTATTCCTTGCTACCACCCCTGCTGCTTCTGTCTATGTGTTCTAAATATCCCTGCAAGAGTGATTATTCATACACTGTTATGTGGAGATGCTTCTGACAAGTCTTCTCCCCACTAGCACTATTTAGAGACTTATGAACATATTTTTTTCCCCCCAAGCGCTTTGTTTTTTGGGGTTTTTTT
>VXBO01005589.1:103079-124160 GCA_013400135.1 Rhinoptilus africanus | reverse complement strand
TCTAAACTCATAAATCTCTCTCTGTCTCTCCCCCTCCTTCCCCATGCACAAAAGGCTGGGGCAGGGGGGGAGCATCTGGTGCTGGCCATTGGCCAATTTGGCCAAACCCACCACAGCAATCCCAAAAGAAACAGCAAAAAAATACAAAAGAAAGAAAGAATGAACAGCCCCTAACCCTTTCCTTTTTGCTATACGGACTTGTTAGCAAACAACATATAGGAAAGCAGCCCCCTAGGAGCCAGGCTGCCCCAGAGAGGGCCAACGGACACAGGGAAAGCCCAGCGCGAAGAGTTCCCTGGGGAGGGGAAGGGGATTTAAGCCCAGGAGGGTCTGCGTGGTGTCCGGCAGCGGCACCCTGGCACCCAGAGCAGAGCCACCAGCAAAAAGCTGCTCCCTCGGGGTCAGTGGGGAGCCGGTCACATTGCAGCTCCCCCCGTGTTTCAGAGTTGATGACTGAGCCGGCCGCTGCCTGCGCTCACAGCCGCCCAGCAGCACCCCGCCGGAGCCCGCCCCGCGCCCGGCAGCACCCAGCTTTCCCTACTGCTCAGCGCGGCGAAGCTGCCGCCCTGAACCCAGACAGGAGCTGCTAGTTTTCCATGAAAGAGATGCAGAGATTTGGGGATCAAATCCTGCCACTTCTCCACATCTTACAAGAGAAATTCAGGCACCTGTGTGACATTCCTTTCATTTACAACTAACGGAGGGTCTGGGAAGCACCCCCTCCGCCGCACACCTTTGATCCTCCTGCGCGGGGAACAGCAACCGTCTTTTCCCTTCTCAGCACAAAAAACCAATTTCAGATTAAAGGCTAGATGGTGTTCCTCCGGCAAAGAAATGGATCCACGGCAGAAACCGTCACTTACTGGGAGAGGGCAACAGGCTCATCCCACCCAGTGCCAGACCCAGAGACCCCTCCTGCCCTCTACAAGCACCACAGCCTTCGCTACAGCATCTACTGAGCACCACAAAAAACCAGGTATTTGCTCTGTCAAGAGAACCTTCTGTACCTACTAACAGCTCGCTTCTTAACTCAACCGGTTACAATCTAGAGGGGGAAAAGCCACTGTGTCCTCTTGCCAGCTCTCAGGGTGACAGCCGCTGCCCATCCTCGGCTCTGGAGGCAGGAGGGCGCCAGGATCCATCCCCGCCGCATCGCAGGCTCCCCCTATCCTGCCCAGACCCCTCCCGGCACCATGCTCACTCTCCCAGGACCTTAACGCGTTAGGGTTAAGTTTCCTGTCGACCCAATTCAGATCCTTCATCTATAATCTCAGAGGTTTTAAACTGAAAGAAGGTAGGCTTAGACTGGACAGAAGGAAGAAATGTTGTAGATGGGGGGGTGAGCCCCTGGCCCAGGCTGCCCCATCCCTGGAGGGGTTCAAGGCCAGGTTGGACGGGGCTTGGAGCAGCCTGGGCTGGGGGGAGGTGTCCCTGCCCAGGGCAGGGGGGGCACTGGGTGATCTTTGAAGGTCCCTTCCAACCCAAACCCTTCTGTGATTCGGTGACTAACTCCGGGGAACAGCCTATTGAACATGCTTTATGCAGGTTTCCAAAGCTGTGAGGAAACCAGGCCAACAGCCCCGCAGCGTTCACGGAGGCACTCGCTATTCTCCATTACCAGCACATGAAACCTTCCCTGGAATAAAACTCAGGCCATGTATGACTTCGGGCATTCGAACCAAGACAGCCTACCCTTGGATGCACAATGGCAGCTGCTGTTACAGAAAAACACATCATGTCCATCACAAAACGTCCTGGGGATGAAGATCTGCACTATGCAGGCGCTCCCCAGCAGTGAAAGGATGCCATGCACAGCACCATTTTTTCAACTGCTTTTAGGTATTTTCCCCATTTTTAAGGTAAACTGCAGTGCTCTGGCAGGCAGGTGCTAAAGGCAGGTTGCTCTTTTTTATCAAGATGCTGAGGGGACTGGAACACCTCTCTTATGAAGAAAGGCTGAGGGACTTGGGTCTTTTCAGTCCGGAAAAAAGATGACCAAGAGGGGATCTCATCAATGCGTATAAATACTTGAAGGGTGGGTGTCAGGAGGATGGGACCAGGCTCTTCTCAGTGGTGCCCAGGGACAGGACAAGGGGGAACGGGCACAAACTCAAACCCAGGAAGTTCCACCTAAACATGAGGAAGAATTCCTTTCCTGTGAGCCCTGGCACAGGCTGCCCAAGGAGGTGGCGGAGTCTTTGGAGCCATCCCAAACCCGCCTGGAGGCGTTCCTGTGCCCCCTGCTCTGGGTGACCCTGCTCTGGCAGGACTGGGGGATCTCCAGAGGGCCCTGCCAACCCCTGCCATTCTGTGATTCTGTAAAGTATTGGTTTTGGGGTGTTTTTAATGCCTTTCAGCCTCCTGGGTCTGACCCACCTGAATTCCTACCTCATTGGAGTCAGCTAAGCGATTTTATTGGAAATATTTTACAGCCTTGCCTGCCGCGAGGGTCCGTGACGGAGCCCCCCAGGTGGGGAACGTGCACCAGTTGCCTCCACCCCAGCCCCGCAGGCTGCGGTACGCTGCCGCTCAAGGACAGACCGCCCTGCAGAGAGAAGCTGGAACCATTAATACATTTTCCCTTCGAAACTACCAGCGTCAAAAATCCACGGTGATGCTGGAGGGTTTTTTGTCACCTGCTTTCTTGAAGTCCTTCCGGCAGCAGCCCCAGCACTGTGCTGCACAGTCTTCTCCTGACACCAGCAAAGCAGCTCCCATGTTTTTCCTACCTTTCAGATAACCATCAGAGTCAACCGAGCTGTTCCGCAAGGAGTCACCACTGATTTGGTGCTCAGCTTATGGCAGCCTCAGAGCCATCCACTCCTGCAATGGGAAGCAACAAATTCCCTTCCCAGCCCCATTTGTTACCAGTTTGCTTCAGGGGCCACCTAACATCGGAGTCAGCTGCTGAGCTCTGGACAACATTATTTTGCATAACCCTCTGATGACAAATCCCTTTTTCTTTTTTCCTGAAATATCATCTATTGAGGATTTTTTGCTTCATAGGAGATTTCAACCGCTCCAACACACCTGGACTGTCTATACCTGGCAGAAGATCCCAGCGTCAGATGAAAAGCACTGCTGGGGGAAGTAACTAAAACCCTGCAGAAGCATTTACAGTCTTCTTAATGTGCCAGGCACCTGGGAATCGGCAAAAAGACTGACACAAAAGTAAGCCATTGTCCTCAATAAATATTAATCAACCTCCTTAAGCAGCCAAGGTCCGTATGAGACATCGCATGCCAGCTGTTCCCAGCAGCAAGTCCTGTCTCCAGCTCAGTCTCACCCACAGAGCCGTTACCGCAGATCCGCTGCCCAGGCCCCAGCGGAGCCCGCACGCCTGGGCACACGCTGCTCCTCCACCTCCTTTCACATCTCCGTCGCTGGGTCTCAGGGATTTACCAGAAAGGTCTGCAAGTCTAACTCCAGTCCTGCTACATAGCTCTAGCTTGCAAAAGAGACTGGCAATTCCTGCTTCAAACATCAAGTTTCCTAAAGATTTGTATATCCCATGCCAATAGAAAATTATATTAAAAAAAAAAGTATGCATTTCCTAACCCTGTCCTAGGGGAGCAATTCTGACCGACGGGCTCACTCTGCGCTGTAACACCAGAGCATAGGTCCCTCTCAGCTCTTTTAAGACAGAAAAGCATCAGTCTGTGAAAAACTATGGACAACGGATTTTCTACATACAGTATCTCAGAAGAAATGTGTGAACAGTGGTCACCAAGTACACCCAGATAAAACCCAAAGACAATAACTGTTTAAAAAACATTAACAATTGGCTCTCCAGATATTAGAATCNACACCCAGATAAAACCCAAAGACACCAACTGTTTAAAAAAGACACCAACTGTTTAAAAAACATTAATATTAACATAATGACTCTCCAGATATTAGGATTGCTGTAACAAATATGCATATTGAGTGTAAATAGAAAAAAATCTAAATGCAAATTGAAAGAAATGCAGTCACAAGGTTTCTACAATTCAGATGAAAAAGAACAAGGAGGCCGGAGCAGGGGGTGTGGAGCACAGATCTGGTTTCTAATAAATCTCTCGTCTTCCGCAGAGGGCACTGCGATCGGGTCCCTGAGCCACGCGCAGCCCGAGCCAGTGACAGAAAACAGAGATGAATCCTACCCCGCTCCCCGAGTCCCTGGGACAACGTCTCGGACCACTCTGCCTCCTCTCACCTCCCAGGAAGAAGCAGGACCGGAGATGGCCCACAAGAGGACCTGGTGCCCGCGCTGCCTGCTCTTCCGACAGAAATTAAGTATTCCCCTGTAAGGCGACGATCCCCCTCGCCGACACACAGAAGGACACGAGCGGCCAGGTCTTTGCTCAGCAGATGTTTTAACAAGTGCAAATCAAACCACCAAATCCCACACAGCTTGTGGTTTTTTAGCAATTCAGGAGGCAGCAAGTTCCCGGTGCTCCATACACTCCATCTACACTTGGTGTGATGGTATGGTCACAGAGCGCTGCTCTTCTCCTACAGGTAACACTGAAGGCATAAAGCCACCTCAGCAATTAGTGACCTTTTAAAAGCCTTAATTGAGCTCTTACTTCACTAGCACTGGGATAAACAGAGGCTCTCTTAGGAGCAGGACTGCCACAGCTTGTTAGCTGGAAGAAAAAGCAAATTCCCAGTACCAAGATTGATTAAAAAAAAATCACATGGTAATACTTAAAAAAAAGCATAGCTTGCTTTGTGCTTTTTCATAGTTCATCTGGAAGCCTAAAGCAAGACTGCCATTCTCTTTCATTCACAGACAGTCAAAGCAGTGCATCACTGTTAAGAATCATTTCTTGTGTTTCAATATTAACTCTAAAATTATACATAAAATGACTTCTTTTTGGTTAAACTTTATACTGCATTGCTTTGAATACAGAGCAGTCCCATCATGTCAGGATCCATCCTTTTATAGATCAATCTCGAGAGACGGCACGTCCCAAGAGAGCAGCACAGGAGCCAGCGTGGGGACCCACAGGCACTGAGATGAGGGTACCAGCAGGAGTGTTCATTCTCTCCAGCCGTTATTAAAACCAAAACAGTAACTATTTGGGCACTTTTTGCCAATTGTTACAAAGAGCCTACTTGAACAGAACAGCTCTGTCAGGAGAGTTTGGTGGTAACAAGTAATGCTTGAAGACGGAAGAGTTGTTTTGTCCCCAGAAAGTTGAAGGTTTGCATTAA
Source organism: Rhinoptilus africanus (assembly GCA_013400135.1). Classification (NCBI taxonomy): domain Eukaryota; kingdom Metazoa; phylum Chordata; class Aves; order Charadriiformes; family Glareolidae; genus Rhinoptilus; species Rhinoptilus africanus. The sequence goes on along the minus strand of VXBO01005589.1, from coordinate 118,961 downwards.
ATTTGCTCATACAAAGTAGTGTTTTAAACTCTTCAGTCCAGCTACACATACCCAGGCCATTTCCAGCTCTCCAGCATGGCCACCGCAGCCAGAGCAGGCACAGCAAGCAGCAGCACCCACCTACAGCCACCACGCCTGGCCGGCACGTACCATGGCTTACTGTAATACGCCACGGTGGGTGCTGCCAAGGACAGTCCGCGCTGGGCGAGCGGCACTGCCCGCAGCCCCCTGCCTCTCTGCCCAGAGCTGCGTCCCCTCCACCGCGAGCCCACGGTGACACCAGGAGTAATGCCACTTCACACCTGGGTACGGATCCACTGCTTGACTGAGGGACAGACCACGGAAAAGCTCCAGCTGCCTCAGCAGGGAAGACGATTGTCCTGGTTTGAGTGACACAGGACTAACTCCTCTTCTAATGCTTAGGAGAACTGCATCTTGGAAAACTCTAGTATCTGAATTTGTGAAAATATTTACTTTATAGCCAGCTCTGGTGTGCGGGTTTCAAGGTCTCAGTGTTTCTGAGCTCGCCAGGTGTGGGGATGAGGAGGAACAAGACCAGGCACTTGACCCAACTGCCAGCAGGATTATTGCATACCATGAACACCACATTCAGTCTAAATTAGAGACTTTGCTGAGAAGTTCTCCCTCTCCCTTGCTGGCTGCCATCCTGAGCACTCCCCACCCCAGTGCCGGAGCCCTGAGCCCTTCCCTTCCTCCCGCAGCGGCAGTGCTCGCAGTGTCCCACGTTTGCTGTCCCCGGCTGGGAGTGCACGGCTTCTGCTGATGGAATGGGCTGGGTATAATCCTTGTACACCTTATACTGGTATTGAGATCGATACTGGTTCTTTATTATTGTTGTTAATTATTTAGTCTCACCCTATTAAATCTATTTACGTTTCAACCATCGTGTTTCCTTGTTTTCCGTGGTTCCCCTTCCTGGGTGGAGAGGGGTCATCAGGTGATAGAATAATTGTCTAAACGACAACAAATTGTTATGGGTTTTCTGCGTAACAACGACCCACCAACACTCCGAAGAGCCAGGTGCGATCTTGCAGGCTGTGATGGTGCAGGCACTAAAGAGCGTCCACAGGGAATTAGCACCGTGGCGCTCTCAGGAAGCCACAGGCTGCTGTTTCTGACAAGCTTACCTTTAAAGCTGACAAATCAAGGTCAGGTGAAAGCCAGCGTTGCTCAAGGGATCTGACACCACACCAGCCAGGGGAAGTACAGGGCTTCCTGCAACCACGTGCCGAGGATCTGGAGCAGAGCCTGCAAGTGGCGTCTCCCTCAGGCACAGTGGCCACCCAAGGATGCCCCATCCCTGGAGAGGTTCAAGGCCAGGCTGGATGGAGCTTGGAGCAGCCTGGGCTGGTGGGAGGTGTCCCTGCCCAGGGCAGGGGGGGAACAAGATGATCTTTAAGGTCCCTTCCAACCCAAACCATTCCGTGACTCTGTGATGGGCAGCAGGTGTCCAGCCAGCAGCAGAGCTGAGACCAGCCCTGGCCCTCTCCACCACTGCTGACCAAGACGATGGAGATGGGTATTCCCTCTGACTTTTTCTAGGTTGTTTACATCAGAACCATCTGTCACCCCAGAACCAGCATGAGCCACATNCTCACAGCAGAGGGGCTCCGGCCCTTGGATCATCTTTGTGGCCTCCTCTGGCCCCGCTCCAACAGGTCCACGTCCTTCTTGTGCTGAGGACTCCAGAGCTGGACACAGTGCTCCAGGTGGGGTCTCACCCGAGCAGAGCAGAGGTGGAGAATCACCTTTCTCTCATTATGGCCATACGGGATGTCAGCTATATGCAGTACCACAGCAAACATGATCTCTGCTGTCTCCACAGCCTCGCCTTATCGTATGGCAAGTAAAGCTATAAAGGCACCCAGAGAGGGGGAACCTGGTTGGAGCTTCCCCAGCGCTGCTCAGAAGCACCTAGAGACGGATTCTGGGAAGCATCTGGTGCGCTGAAGTTGAGCGCATCAATGGCGCGGCACACACACGTGTGCCAGGCACCCAGCCAAAAGAGCACGAGCACATCACCGCATGCCAGCCTCCAGAATAAGAAACATCATCCACCAGGGAGGAAGGTCTGCGCTCATCATCCAGCCTAAGGGCTTGACCCAGGCGACCATTCTAGCTCTCAAAAACCATCCTCTGTGCTGCAGGCACATTTCAATTTAATGTTATCTCCAATACAAAAATACGGGACGGTTTTCACTCTAGAGTAAGGAGTGAGAAGTGCACAAAAACTGTGTAACCCAACAGCATGGAGACAAAAAAAAAAAAACCAAAAAAACCCTCCAAGAGATAGAAAAAATCCAGCCTTGCTGTCTCCTCGCACAGGTCCCAGCCGGCAGCACTACTGCCAGCTCTGGACTTCACCATGAGTCTCACAAGACCTGGTGTCCCCTCACACCAGCAGCTACAACTTACACAATCTCCTGAAACAGACTTAATTTGTGTTTTTTCAATTGATTCTCTCTACAAAAGCACACAAAAACTGAAAAATATCCAGCAAGCTACCACAGCAGGCTGGCATTATGTTCAGAGGGCAATAATCAAGCAAGAACCATAACTGCAATTAGCCATAGAAGTCTACTAATGCCAATTTAAAGGCTCTGAAATCTTATTAAAAATACTGATATAAATCAATTAGTGAAAATAAAAAAAAGCATCAGTTAATCCCGCAATGGGTAGGAAAGCCCTTCTTTCTGATCATCCCCTTACTTTCCTTTTAGATCATGTTATTATAAGCTCTTATGTCAGACACGATTTTTGGGGGGGGTTATACAAGTCTTTTCATTCTTTTAAAGTCCCAGAACTAGGGGCAAAGACAAAGTTTCTCTAAAGAAATAAGCACCATAGAGTCTCTCAACAAAAGTCCCAAAGTCCGCTGGATTTTGTAGTCCTTGGAAAAAAGCTCCACCGCTGTGCGGAGGGCAGGCGGGTCTTCAGTACGGAAGGAGCCTGGGAGTCTGCCCAGCTAATCCCCACGGCCTCACGCTGGGTAACAGAAGACTGTTGCAAAAATATCAGCCAGTAGCCCCAACACAGATCCAGCTATCTTCTTCCCTTGCCCTTGTCCCCATTAACTCCTTCTCCCTCAGAGCTCCCCGAAGAAGGAACTCACGCACCAATTCTGCATACAAAATCTGACTGTCCCACACAGAAACACCAAAGGGTCCTCCTGGCTCTCGCAAGGTGTCAGAGCCCCACAAATAAAAGTCTTCCACCTTCATAGCCATCTGCGCACAGCTTATGGCCAGAGCCAATGCTGTCTGCCTTAGACCTCACCCCAGAGAAAACTGGCCTTGGATTAAAATGCCGCGATTTCTCCACTACAGCAGAACTCATATTATTTTTTGGTGAGAAGGTGGGAGCCCGGTAGTGCCCAATAACAGGACAAGGGGTAACGGGTACAAACTTGAGTACAGGAAGTTCCACCTAAACATGAGAAGGAACTTCTTTCCCTTGAGGGTGGCAGAGCCCTGGCCCAGGCTGCCCAGGGAGGTGGGGGAGTCTCCGTCTCTGGAGACATCCCAAACCCGCCTGGAGGCGTTCCTGTGCCCCCTGCTCTGGGTGACCCTGCTCTGGCAGGGGGTGGGACTACATGACCTACTAGGGTCCCTTCCACCCCCATGATTCTGTGATTCTGTGAGCTGCTCGGTGCCGCCCTTGTATCAGCCATGCAACCCTCACCTCTGCCTGTGGCCGATCCCCGGCTTGGGGCTCCTTCTGGCACTGCTGCCCAGGGGAACAGGGAAGCCGGAGGCATCAGCCGGGTCCTGCTGCCCACGCTTTCCACCCCGTGCGAGGCTGTCGGTAAACTCAAGATTCAAAGTGAACTCCAAAGTCACCACAAATAACCTCCCACCAGCAGGAACAGAGCATCTGTTTCCTGGAAGGGGTAGCAGAGGCTGGTTCCTTGCCTAGCCCAAGGCATGCCAGGGCAGGAACGTCATCCCACCCCGAAACACCTCCAAGAAACAGGCCTTACAGAGGGAGCAGTAGCATGCATGTTGTAGGTGACAGATCAACAGCTACACACTGTCAGGAATCACCACAGCCCGTCAACTGAAACAGCAACTCCAGCTAATGACTGAAATTGTCTTCAGGAAAGCAGAGTCCAAACCGTCTTTAAAAAGGAGCTCGATATGCTTACCTATGAGGTAGAAAGGGGTAACTACTGGAGATAAAATATGAAACTTGTGGTAGGATTTCTCAGGCTTGCCAGTCGCTCTAAGGGGGAACGAAGGGCTTACAGTAGGAGCTGGGCTCCAGCCGGTCACGCGGAGCGAGCGCAGCGTGTGCGCACACAGCGGGGAGCGCCAGACAGAATTCTCTCATTGCGCCCCCATTCTGTGGTTATTTTTATTTTATTTTTAAAAACATTTCCAAAGGTTTTTGTCTTTGAGTTGTAGCAGCAACCACAGCACATCAAACTGACAGTCTGCCACACTTGGGACGGAGGGAGCTTTTCCTTTAGCACATACCGGTACCTTGCTCCTCTGAAGCACCGGGCAAAATTACTTCACAGGATCACTTGCAAGTTCTGTTCACAATTACCACTTCTGCAATATCCAAAGTACCTGGAATAGCCTCTACCTCCAGCACATCACAGAGGCAGCTTACGGACTTTAACTATGGGTAGAAATTTGGAAGAAACTACTGCTGTGAGACTGCTGCGATAACCCACAGTGAACGAGGACACTTGGCTTAGTCATCCATGGACCTCTCCGGACGTAACACTGACCCAGAGTCGCTTGTTCTCCTGATACATGAGTCAATGTTCCTGCCGGGCAGCAAAGCAGCAGCAGCTCCTGACAGCTTGGGCAAAGACGACCCAACCTTCACCTTCACCAGCTCAGCTGCCACAGAGCAACCAATACTGGCTGCTAAACACACATCTCTTGAACGCGATGCCCAAAGGGACAGTAAGATTTTGACACCAGTATTATTACATCCGCAGTCTGGCGCGTTGCTCCACAGTGTGAACAATCAATCAGTTGAAGAACATCGCCACAGCATTCATTGTGTTTGGTTTCGGTCCCAAAGACTCAGGATAAGCCAGCACAAGATTACTCTGAGGACACGAACGCTGGGCAGTCAGAGCTTCACTGCCAAAGAAGTCAGAGTATTAATCAGATTTGCGAGGGAAACCCAACACAAACCTTCGCAGAAAGCTCCTATTTACTAAGTGGAAATAGCACCATGGGCAGGCGTCTCCTGGACTCCGTCCCAGGTGCTGCGAGCACACAGTGCCCTGGCACGAGGCAGGGCGCCGCTCAGACCTTTGGCAGCTCAGCGATGGAGCAGGTTCCCTCCTGCCAGTTCAGTTACGGGCTCCCGTTCAAGTCCGTCGTGACTAAGACCCATCTATATTAAAGCAAATGACCAGCCCCAGAAACATGTAACATCTTCACTGAAATAAACCCTGCATTCACACATTCTTCATTTACAGTTTATTTTTGTAGGGCAGGAAAAAGAGCAGCCATACTGGCAAATCAGACTTGGAATTTGCAGTTCGAGTCACAGATGATCCCAAATCATGTCCCTGATGGGGAAATGAGCTGAGTCCTGTACGCTTGTGCTGGAGACACTCATGGGCCACAGACACCAGCTCCCACCACTGCTGTCTCAACCTTTGACACTCCAGCGCTTGCGGAGAGGCCGCTTCTCCCGTTTGCTCCGCTGTGTTCCTCGTCGGCAGGATCAGCAGGGATGAAGCCACTGGAACAGGTCGGAGAATAACTCTTGTTCTCAGCCCCGAGGACGTCTACCACTGATGCAGAGTGGCAAAGCTTAACCTGTAGGAAACGTATTTGGCCACAACTCTGGTATAACCAGCTGGGCAGATAAATTCCAGGTTGTTACTCCAACTCTTCTCAAAAATAAATAAATTTGTTAGAAACATATTTTAAAATGGCTTTTGCATGTCCAGGAGAAGGCTGGCAAGCTCGTTCAGATATACACTGTGTGCCCCCAGTGCAGCAAGATCTCAACTGCCGAGCTGCTGCCTAAAGCAACACGTCTCCAGACCTTTTCATCCAACTCCTTCTTCCAACAGACATTCGAGCTCTTTCACAACTCCTTTGCATAAACTTGCATACACACTTGTACCATACGGTCACCCTTTCTAGCCACAACAGTTGGGCTACATCAGATCAGAAAGGAGAGACTTGACCTCTACTTTTCCCCAAATCAGTAAGGAAAACAGCTTTAAAAGCAGACATCCAAATACCCTAGTTTACATATGCTGACTGTTCCCGCTACCCCAAGGCAAGAAGTACCTCGAAGAAAGGACAAAACTCCCATGTCTATCCTCAGCTCTGGGCCACCGGTCTTGGCCAGCCCTAAGCGAAGCGGTTCTGATGATCCTTCCTGTTCTGCCCTCTGCCATGCAGGTTTCTGCGCGGGGCTGGAGGAAAGAGGACCTCAAAGGTAGGGCGAGGCTTCCAGTGTTTGACATGAGACCAGGTCCTGAACTGACACCGTTCAGGAGGGGAACTGCTCTTTACAGGAAAACTCAGACACGGTCCCGTCACTCCCCAGAAGGGATTTCCAAATGCAATGCTTTTATCTTAGTCCATAACCCCTCCCAGGTCAAAGCAACACAGTCGTGTGTTTTTAAAAGGAAACTGTTTTATCTCTGTCCACAAACCTCTTCAAAGTACAAACACTTTGCTCTCTGGTCCAAAAGCAAAGTGATGGCTAATTCAGTTCAGAGAACCGCTTCCAGAGAATTAGGTCCAAAGCAAACCATAAAACCCTTTTGGACCACAGAAAAAAATAAACCTAGACAAAAGCTGATAAAAGGACCGACTCCCTTTCGGCTCAGCTCTGTCTGCTCCCAACAGCTGTCCTCCTTCCGCCACAGGGCATCTCCTGAAGCACCTCAGAAAGATCAGATAAATTATTCAAAACACAGGCTAATTCCTGGCGCTTGGACTCTTTGTTCGCTCCAGGATCAGCGCGAGCTGTCTGCTTCCTGGAGGGCTCGCTCTGCCTCCAGTAAAGGGCAAACACAAAGGCTTCGATTTGCAGAAGAGGAAATCAATTTAGCAGCTAATAAATACGCAATTTGTGCAGTATACATACCCTCCATCTCCCTTGATGCTCATACAAAAGTTAATGGGCCGTACTCTGCTAAGCACAGTTATTGCACGCGTTCACGTGAACGGCAGCTTAGCTTGCTTGAGAGCGGAGCTGGGGAGCGGATGCTTGGCAACCCCATGTTGTATCTCCTCATAAACAGCAATAGCAGAGATCCCTCCATGGAGGGCTACAGCCTGAGGAGTCAAGGTCACACATTTTGGAAGATGCTCTGCAGCATCACATGACGGTCCTGACACAGATCCAGGCCAAGGATCTCTCGGATGCCCTGCGCAGGGTCTGTGCAGGCATGTCCACAAGGACCTTTACTTACTGATAGCCTGGTTTCCTCTCAAAAATTCACAGGCTCTGTGCAAAGGAACTTAAATAAATCTATGACATCTGATAAAAGTCCTGCCTGCACCTTGCGACCTAACTACGGGGAGGCACAAACACACCGCAGCCGCGCAAACCGCAGAACTTATCTTGAAGCAACAGCAGCCTAAGCAGACCAAGAAACACACATCATGAGTATCTTCAAGATCTAAAGCCTCTCCTGGAACGAAAAAAATCTCAGTAAGATTGCAGATGCTCATAAGAGAGAGCTTAATGTAATTTTGAATGAAGTGAAAAGTTTAAAGCCAAAGTCAGCAATGCAGCCTGTCCAGAATACCGACTCCTGAACGCAGATGCTCAGCCGATATGAAGCTCTGCTGAAGCACACTCAAACACTGCCGCAGAGCAAGTTTTCAATTCTCCTCTCCCTCCTTATTGCCATTTACAAATGTATTTGGCTGCCAAAGTTTATGGGTCGTCTTTTACATCCTTTGCTTTAAAATTAACCCCTCCCGTTTACCATACTAAATCACATGAATTAGTCCACGTGTGCCCCACAGCACATCTCCCTCCAGTCTATCCTTTCCTTCATCTTCAAGAAGTGCCTCAGGAAAAAAAGAGTTAAAACCACTGTGACTAAAGGCAGGCAGGAAGCTAATTAGCTCCAATATTGTGCTTTTCTAAGTTATAAGTGCTCCAGAGCACTGATTTCTTACACTTGCAGCTGGCCAGCACGATACAACTCTGGAAGTTTGCTTGATCCCTGACAAGCAAAAACACACACACAAAAAACAAAGAAAAATAGGAGCCAGCTAAACTCCTCGAGCCCCTCGCCCACTCCAGCAACGTGCCCCATAGAGACGGCGGCCAGGGAGGCTGCACGAATTCCTTGGCAGTGGGACAGCCTGGGCACAGAGGCTGTGGGGCAGACGGTGCACACCTCTGCCCTGCCAGCAACGCCAGCTATGGGGCTGTCTGGACACTGACACTGTGTCAGCGCCCGGCGGGAGCTCACGAGGGGACCTGCTTCCCTATGCGAGCAATGAACTTAGGGCTAGGCAAGTTTAGCGGGCAGGGGATTTCGGGTGAACATACCCCAGGGTGCCCTACAGGGACAGTCTGACAAGCGATGGAGCCAAGCCACCATGCTCTCCGCCTGTGCCTGGGAAAGTGGGGTTCCCCCCTGCTACCACCCCCAACAGCACCGTCCTACCCTTCGGGGAGCTCTGTCCCCTCCTCAGTCGGGACTGGTCACGGGGAGCAGGCGCTGACACGGCCCCAAGAAGGGAGATGCCTACAAGGTGAACAGATAGAGGGGCTGCCTGTGTTACAGATACATCCCTAACAACAGTCCATGCAAAGCCAGTAACACAGGAATACCCCTCGGAGCGGCTGCCACATGTCGTGCCACCTGCAGTGGCACTTTTCCAAGCATCTCACACGTGGTCTACACAAGTCCACCAAGCAAGCCTCAGCGAGAAGTCTGGAACAGAGGTAACTCGTCTAACAACTCAGCAATGGTACAAGGAGGTGGGGTAAGGATAGGAAACAGGGTGCAGGCTCACAGCAAAAATTACTCTGTCTTGTTCGGACAACCAGAAGAATCAAGTAAAAAACAAAGAGGGCTTCAAGGCTGCCCAAATCCTTCCTGCAACCCCGACCCAGGAGGAGTTGAAATGCACTCTCACTGCTATTTATGCTTTATGGACAATAACTTCATCACTAAACAACTTCGGAATAACTTTGAGCACTTTCTCATTGATGTTGATAATTAAATATTCTGATACTCTAACAGTCACCCTAAACATCCAAGGCAGTTGCTCACTGAGAGGGTCGAGCTCTTGTTTCAGACACCCTCCAACAGAAGCGTCATTGTCACGAAAGAGCAGCACGTGCACAGGGAGGGATAACTCACATGCCTCAGCTATTCCGCTGTCAAAGCCTAGCGGAGACACAGTACTCAAGTTACCTATGAGTGGAACTGAAGAAACACAGGTGAAGTGTCTCTCACCAGGGATTTACCATGAGTTAACTACCACAAGTTAATTAATCCAGCTATAGCAACACATCTTCTAAAAAGGAAGACATTTTTCAGCACGCAACAGGCATTGCGCTATCATTTACCCACCGCTCACACGTTTCTTCTGCACTCAAACAAGCCTGACACATAAGAAATCTGAGGATCTAGGAGACAAAGAAAAGCCCTTTGCAGGGAATGCCAGGAGGTTCCAGGAACACAGGGCAGGACTCCTATTTCTGAAGACACTGGCCAAGTGAGCAGCACGAGGAGGTCACTGGAGGAAGGCTCCTCTGCCAGCAACCAACAACCAGAAACTGATCAAACTGATTAAAAAAAAAAAAAGAAAGAAAAAAACAGCTTAAACAACTTAAAAATGAAGTAACTACTGGACCAACTGACTTAAAGACACAGATCCTTCTGAACTGGTGTCTTTACAGGAACAGGGTTTCTCACTGTAGAAGAGATGTTAGAGCCCAACCACAAATGACCAGGATGAACACAGGAATCTCCAAAACATCTGTTCATCCCTCCAAAGCAGGAGGTTAGACGGTACCACAATAATAATCCGTTCTGACCAGAACACCCATGGAAGAGCCCACGCCCCAAGGTGACAACTCCTGAGCCACAATGGAAAGGTTCAACTGCCAAAAATCTGCTAACTTTTCTTCCCCAAGCCTGCTGCTGCCATTCCCGCCCGCCTGAGCAGGATGCTGTTGTCTCAGCATGCAGCAGAAGGGCAACAAAAACACACACATCTAAGGAGGCATTCGTATCTTTGGTGAATACAATGCAATCCTTTTTAAATAAGGTACATGAGATCTGGGAACACAACCAGCACCTTTTGAAAGTTGGTCCACATCAGTCCACTCCGGCCTTTGAGAAGATGCCAGAAGCATCACATCCATTCAGAGATTTTTGTACCTTCTTTGTAAAAACCACTTCAGTGACATTGGGTGGACAATCTGCCGCCGGTTCCTGCCCTGCATGGCAGAGCACTACACAAACACTCCACGCAGCTTCTTCCTCTCATTAATTTTTTCTTTCCAGCCCCTGCAGGCGACAGCAGCTATTCCTCCCATTGGGAAGCAGACCTCCATTTTTCTTTCAACTCACATAAAATCGAATCAAACCTAAATCCAACAGAAGGTGTCTGACTTCAAAGGCAGCAATCGCATCCCAGCTGTATGATGCTAACAAGGTGTTTATGTTTGTTTGATACATGCAGAGTTTAACGTGGTTACACAAGACTCCTGTAAGTAATGTTTCACTGCAAACACACTGGGACTATGAATAAATTTAATTCGGAAGACTCCTCAACAAAATCAAGTTTGCAAAGTACACCTTTTTTTTCCTTTTGCTTCCTCACAAAACTCATCTTTCTCTGGCAGGACAGTCCTCATTTTGACAGGCAGCAGTGCTATTTCCACTCCTGTCAGTTCCATATAATCAGCATAAGATAACTGAAAATGCCTCCCAGCATCTGGTGAGACCAGTCAGTAATTTTGGGCTGCCCCTTTACCAGGAAAACATACATATTAAGACTGTCAGTTGATCACAAGTAAACCAAAATGAAAAGTTGAAATGGAAAAACATATGCTTACATATAAATACAGTCCTACCCCCACAGGTGTGCACGAAGACTCCAACACAAAGCTGATACGGTCAGCCATATCCTGGCAGAGAGGCTGTACAGGAATAAACTGCTAGGCACAAATGAACTGAAATACATTGGTTTGCTCACCACAAAGCTATCTCTACCTTCCAGAATACAGGCAGACGTGTCCAAGTAGACATACACCCATTGAGCTGACAAATCTGCCAGTGTCAGCTTGCACCAGCGGCGTACGTTGACACACACCAGTTTTATAATTCCACTGTGGGTAAGAGTAAGCGCAGTCATCTTCTGATTTTATTCCATCAGCTCTCACCTGCTAAAGATACAACTCACTTTGCCTACATTAGAATAAGGACAGGTAAATAATGCACAGTGAAAGATTACAGGTAGTTTACTACCTACTGAGGACAAGGATTAAGTCCCCCCCTCCAGTCCCACTCTCTTTTCTATCTTGTTCTTGTCTATCTTTCTTGTTTTCTTATCTACATCACATGTTTCATTTTACCTGACCATTAATACACTGCTTCACACCCAACCTGATGCCTGCTTACTGCTCCCTTTGCTTTACAACCCTCCACCTCCCCACTGTCCTCTCGTTCCCCAGATTCCCCTCTTTGAGGTTCCCTAAGCAAATCGCCAGGTTTGCTGGGGCTCCTCTTACCTTCCCCATCCATTATGGCCTTCTGCTCAGAGAGATAAGTCCACAGTGCCCACATTGTGCCCCAGCAGATCCACCATCGCAATATTGAGGCATCAACATCTCGTTCCTCTCCTGCCAGGCCTGCGTGCAGGAGCACCTTCAGCAGTGGGGAGAGGAGCTGCTCTGGTCACTCCTCACACTCACAAAGGCAGCGACACAAAGAGGACGAGGAGGATACAGGAGTCATGCCATCTCTTACCGAATTCCCATACCAAGGATTGTACCAGTCCCAGTGATGCCCACAAACTGCTTCAAGTAATATTCTGCTTCGGATAGTGCTGTCTGAAGTAACTGTAACTACCCCAGAGACACAGCGTAGGTTACACACTGACACCAAATTCATCTGATCATGGGGACCAACAAAGTCCATCACAGCGCTCTCCAGTTCCTTCATCTGCCAAACACAAACCATTCTTGACCTCTCAAAAAGCCCCCCAGAAAGCCCCCCTCTTTTCCATCGAGCAGAGAAAGGTACAGAGCCCGTACCTTCCTCGTACGCAGGCAGAAACCCACCTCCCAGCTCCAGTACGTCACTGATGTGCTGAGCAGCACCCAAGGGCAGGAGCGACACTCTAATACAGTCTCTCCATGCGCTCAGACATACGGCCCTTGGCAACCTCCCAGCCCAGGCTCCCTCCTCATAACCACAGAGGTCTCTCTGACCAGGTATGGACCTTCCCTGACTTTTGCCAAAAACAAAACAAAAAGGTTACGGCTGGTGTAGGGCAGAGAGTGCAAAGGCCTCAATGGGGGAGTAGACAGGACCGCACAAGTAAATCCCAAATTCCAGCTGAACAGGTCAGGAATTCCCACCCAGTACATCTGAACCATCACGTACCCTCTGAAAAGGCATATACAGTACATATGCTTTGCTTCTGGAAGGCCCCAGTGCACACCAAGCAAGTACCTCAAGAAGCCCCAGTTCCTCCACTTGTCCTGAATGCTGTACACAAGAGCTGAAACCATAACAGCCAGTTATAAGCGGTTCCAGCTCTTGCTTGGCACTGGAAGCAGGACCAGTGACTCCACAAGTTGCAATTAGAATCAAAATTCTTCCTGTGCCTTGGAATGAATTACATTTCCAGAATTCACCATTCTTCAAATGATAATTTTCTACATAATGTCAGCAGTAAAGACTATTACTAATTTTGGCAATGTGAAAAATGCAAAATTGTTCCAATTACAACTTGGGTGTTGTTTTTTCTTAAATCACTGTCAAAGTGGGATCCTACTTCCCAAAGAATCTCCGTTTTCTCCACAAAACATCCAGGACACCAAACATACAGGACTGCTCCTGGACTTTTAAAACAACACATAACTAAGAAGAACCACAATTCTTCGCAGCAGCAGTCATTAGCATCCAGAGAGACTTCCGTTTTCACTCAACGAATAAAAATTTCAGAAATTATGAAACAGAATCTATTTCCAATACTTAGAATTCCAGCTCTTCTTGGTTTCTGAGCTGTCAGCTGTGCCTTGAGCACAGCACCATCAACCACACTGGCCAGGGGGACCCTTTGGGAAGAAATGAAGCTCCCGGATTCATGGGCATGAACAGCTGACGCTCTTAACCAGGAGAAGACAGGAGCGTGAAGCTGGGGCATGCGGAACACTAAGGGTGAGAAGACATGAAGCAACCCCTTGCTTGATCGTGAGGCTTGATGACCATGGCTGCCCAGTAAGCCCAGCACGAGGACAGCTAGGTGTCCCTTCATCTCAGTACTGTCCCCAGAAGGGCTTTAGCCTGTGCATATCAAAAACGCTGTAGGATACCGAATTAAAAGCAGAACAGGTTGGCCTGTAGAGACCTTTTGGATCTGCTGTCCTAGCTCCAGACACTCAACTTCCATGAAGACTTCTCTCCTGTACCCCCACTCCAGCCCCTGCCAAACTCCCCGGCAGCAGACACCCTGTACGAAACAGGAACCCCCCCGCAAGAGGCTCTCCCCTCAGGCCAGCCTGCCCCAGCACGTGTCCTCCACGCACAGCTTCCACATCGCACAGTCTCTGATGGCCTCCTCCACGCACAGCTTCCACATCGCACAGTCTCTGATGGCCTCCTCCACGCACAGCTTCCACATCGCACACTCTCTGATGGCCGTCCAGAGGAGCACTGCCACGGCCCCCAGGCGCTGAGAGCTGTCCNGCAAGAGGCTCTCCCCTCAGGCCAGCCTGCCCCAGCACGTGTCCTCCACGCACAGCTTCCACATCGCGCAGTCTCTGATGGCCTCCTCCACGCACAGCTTCCACATCGCACACTCTCTGATGGCCGTCCAGAGGAGCACTGCCACGGCCCCCAGGCGCTGAGAGCTGTCCCACCCCCGCCTGCTCCCACCACCGCCCTCACAGCAGCAGTTGCACAAGCCGGGTCAGAGAGCGTTTCTGGCTGAAAGTTAACTGAGCAAAGCTTTTCTTTTTTTTTTTAAATATAATTACCTGTTTCCAGCTTACTGACTTCCCTGCTCCACCTCGCCATACCGTTTAAGCCAATTAAATCAACACTGACGCAGTCCTACCTACTTTTCTCCCCACCCAAGCAGTACATTCCTGCACTTCCCTTGCGCCAGTGCCTGCCCAACCCCACCACGAGCAAACCCTGAGCATCCAAACTGCGACCTCATCACCACTTTTTGGTGGGTTTGTTTTGTGACAGCTCAGCTTGCCTTGGCGTCAGCGGGACAGGTGCTGGGGACAAGGCCACCTCCGAGAGCAGCCAGGCCTGCGCTGGCAAACTGCAGCCATGTCCAGCCCCTTCCCATCCCACCCTAGGCTCCCTCAGCTCTCCACAGGCGGTCCTGCAGCAGCAGAGGGTTGTCCTCCTGCCATGGAGCTTCTTTGCTGGTTCCAGGAACTCGCCTTCACCACCAATGTCACAGCAACCTGCTCCTCCAGAGCCCACCCAGGATCCCACCCTCAGCTCCTTCCAGGGCACCCCAACACCCAGCTGTTACCTTAAAATTGAACAAACCCTAACACCAGCTTTCACCACAAGCACTTGCATATCACCAAACTGTCGTCCTGAATTCATATTTAAATAGCCACTTCAAACCAATTACAACAAAAACAGCCTTTTATCCACCTGGAGAAGGAATGGAGATGCTCCACTCTACAGGGCATCATGGGTTCTGGAGTCAGGGTGCAAAACCAGCTCTCAGCCCTGAAGATACACGGGATTCAGGGAATGGTTCATAAACATGAAAACCAGGGGTCAGGTGGAAACATAAGGGGCAACACAGAGTGATGTAACTGAACTGCAACGAGGCTATTTCTTGTTTTATTGCAGCTGTTTTGGCATATCATCATCAAGCTTTTTATCCATATGTTTACTTTACAAGGTTTGGGATTGTGGTTTTTCAAAGGTGTTATAAACACGGATAACACCACCTTCCCAGGGCCCAGCAGGTGCCCCCTCCATCCAGCACACACGAGAGCTTCACATGGCAGAAGCTGCAAACAGCAAAAATTCACCTTTTTATTCCAAGTATACCAAACTCTGCAGTTTATCTGATCAGTTCTCAGCCCAAACAGGTCCCCATCAGTTTCGGTGCGGTGTGTCCTAGCAGGCCAGAACACACACTACAGCAAACAACCGCAACAAATGTTATTTGCTGAGAGCTCCTGCACCTCTCACAGAGAGCGCACACCTTCCTCCTGTTATTAAAAAATAAAGAGTTCCCTGAACAGGGCAAACAGCCTCCTTAGTATTACCAACCCTGCACTAAATTAAAAAAATAAACCAGCAGCGCATCACCCCAGCCTAACGAAGCCTAAACTGTTGCTCAAGCAGAGAGCATTTTTCAGGGGTCTAATTTTAAAGGAAAAACTTGCAAGCTGTAGCTTTTCTGATAAATAAATACCTACCGTTTTTGCAAGACCGCTCAACCATCGCCAGGCGCAGGCGGGAACCCTGGCAGCGTGACCCTGCCATAGCGCCGTCAATTTCCATCAAATCAACCAAAACTGCACCCCAAGTTCCCCGCTGCACCGCCGGCCCCGAGAGCCCGGCCCCGACCGGAACGCACCGCCGGACGCCGGGGGAGCGGCCGCTCCGCAAGGGCGGCCCAGCGCGGCCGGGCCCCTGCCGCCCGCGGGAACCGGCCGGGCCGCCCCCCCCGA
>VXBO01005589.1:1604-83718 GCA_013400135.1 Rhinoptilus africanus | reverse complement strand
GGCGCCCCCTCCAGGGCGGCGGCTCCCGGCTGAGGGGGGCGGAAGAGGCGGGCGCGGAAGAGCGGGCCGCGGAAGAGCGGGCCGCAACATGGCGGCGCTGCGCTGCGGGCGGCTGGCGCTGCCATGGCGGCTGGCGGGCCCCTGTCGGGCGGCCCTGCCGGCGCCCAGCAGCCGCCCGCTAGGGAGGAAGGGGGGGAGCCCGGGGCGGCGGGGCGGCCTGAGTCCCCCCCGCCTTTTCAGTGACTAACCGGCTTCTCCTCAGCAGCTGGTGTCGTGGCGGTCGCTGGCGGCCACCTTCGTGCTGTGCGGGGGGCTGCTGGCCGCCATGAAGAAGATGAAGCGGCAGAAGGAGGAGGGTGAGTGCGGGCGGGGGGGACTGGACCCTTCCCGCCTGAGAGGGACCCGGCCTGGGCTGCCGGCCTGTGGCCCGGGCGGGAGAAGCAGCAGGAGCGTCTTATTTTGTATTCGGTGATGTCTTTTTTTGTGGTTAGGTAGTGGCTTTCTTGTATTCAACTCTAGTTTACCCACTTCGGCATTCCATACTATCCTTCTCACAGTGACGCTTTGTGCTTCTGTGTGTATAAGTGCCGCAGAAAATTTTTAAAAATGCCTTCAAGGTTAAGCGTTGTGAAGTTCTTAAATCTGCTTTTGCTGTGGAATAGCTGCGTGTGACTGTGCACGCTGGTTGCTGCAGCGCAGGCGCAAGGTGAGGATTTCCCTGCGGGTTGGTTTCCCTCTCTAGTGTAGGCCTGTGTTTCCCTGTCCTGCTGTAACCACCCACTGGTTTCATTTTCATGTTTTTAAATCTGAAGATCAGTGATATTACAGCTTTTAGGATATGTTCAGTTTGCAAAGGATGCTGGTTTTGCAAAGGATGCTGGTTTTTCTGTTTCGTATCAAGTCAGGTACCTGTCCTTATCTTTTTATTTTTTTTTTTCCTTAAATAAAAATACAGTTAGATAACAGTGAAAGAGATTATTATGTTTCAAAGGAATTTAGTGATGTATTTAATTTTACCTAAAATTGAATGCTTTTTGGAAGTCTTGTCCACATTAGACTTCAGTGCGATGGGGGTTGGTAGATCTGGATGTCTCAGCGCCCTGGGCCACGGCTCTGTGACAGCTCCTGAGGCTCACCTGGGAGCAACGTGGATCGTGGCATGGATGTGTTTGATCTCTGCTTGTTTTTTGTAGAGCTGGAGAAGGAACGAAACCGAGGCATTGGGAAACCACTCCTTGGAGGGCCCTTCTCACTCGTCAACCATGAGGGACAGCCCAAGACCAGCAAGGACTACATCGGCCAGTGGGTGCTGATCTACTTCGGCTTCACACACTGCCCTGACATCTGTCCTGATGAACTGGAGAAAATGATTGAAGTGGTAGATGAAATTGGTATGGGAATGCAGTTGGCGTAGTGGTCCTTTTTATGGGAGGGCCAGGTTTACTGTGGTGAAATATCACAAATCATAATAAGTGATGGTCTTTTTTAAAAAATGCTGTTGGCTACTATTCAGTAGTTGAATTGGTTGCTAAGTGATGCATACATCAATTTGACTATCACTGGGATCTGGTATTTAGAGCATGACGACACTGATCTTTCCACCACAGGGCACTTCTTTGTAATAGAATGTAACGGTGTTAGGTTACAGGGAGTGGGGCCATTGCATTGTATTTTTGCCAAGAAGTGGTTGTGGGGTGTGTTAGGGTTTCTCCCCTCTGTTTTATTCATTAAGAGAACAAATCTCTGTGAGAGTCCTTTCTGAGAGTGACTGTGCTCTGGAATGGAGGTTGGGGGAAGGATGTGAGACAGAGGTGGGTTTCTCAGCCAGCAGGCCCTGCAGAATTATGGAGTGGGGTAATAGTAACCAAGCAGATGGGAGCAGGGACTAAAGTGAAGAAAATACAGTGAAGGCTACGGCTGGAACATGAGGGAAAGAGCCTGAATTGTGTCTTCACCTATCCTGCTCCACCATCACAGGCGTGCTGTCATTGTATTGACCACTGTGCTTTGATACACACATTTCTGCCCCTAAGCAGGGCAGAGTCTCCAGCTGGAAATCCTGGTCTCCAGGCTGGAAATGTAGCTGCACTCAGCACAAAGCACAGAGCATTTGATTTCATGGCATTTGCTTCGTTCACAGATTGCATAAATTAAGCTGCACAAAATGGCTTTTTTTGTCACTTAGGGTCGGCTTGGGTTGATGTTATGGTAGTTTGGCTGTGAGCTTGTTTGAAGGGAGGTGAGAAATGACTTCTGTTTTTCTAAGAAAAGTAATAGTTGTTTATGTCACAGATAGAATTCCATCTTTGCCTAATCTGACCCCACTCTTCATCACCATTGATCCTGAGAGGGACAACGAAGAAGCCATTGCCAGATATGTTAAAGGTATTACTGATTTTTTCCTCGATGTCTTACAGCATGTAAAGCACTGAAAAGGAGGCTCTTGATGGGATTCTTTTCACTAAAATATCTACAAATATCTTCTTTCTGTCTAGAATTTTCTCCGAAGCTGATTGGATTGACTGGTACCAAGGCTCAGATTGATCAAGTGGCCAAAGCTTACCGTGTGTATTACAGTGAAGGTCCCAAAGATGAAGACAGTGATTACATAGTAAGTGAATGTAGGGCCTTTGCCTAACGAAAAGCTTTGGATAAGAGCAGAATGTAGATTTTATAATCAGAAGGCAGCTGTTGCAAACTATGCTGAAGACCTACACGACAGAGCCCTGTTTCACCAGTGCGTTAAGGTGTATTTCAGAGATCCCACTCAGAATCAAGGTGCCCTCTTACCAGCTCAGAACCTCATTGAAACACATCCTAAAAATGTACAATGCCAGGCCTGCATACAGAATAGCATATGAGCTAGCAAGCATGGCAGTAATTTGAACTTTTTTCTGTAGTGTAATGGTTTTTGTCTGGCTGTTTTCCTGTGTGTCCAAAGTCAAAATGGAACTGTGAAATTAAGGCAATAGGAAGATGGATAAACGAGAGGTGAAAGTGAGTAACAGTTCATTCCCTGCCAAACTGACACCAAGGAGTGAAGTTTTACTGGCAAGAGACCTGGATGATGCAAAGTCTCTATGCAGATACTGTGGGGATCTTCCTCCTGTGTCAAAGGACCCGGAAGAGAGAGCATGTTAATACTAAATTAGGTGGGAATAAAATATGTAGAGTAATAGTGTGAAGGGGAAAAACGAGGTTTAAGTGAGGCTAAAATTACTGTCTGGAAGTGAACAGGACTGGTCATAGGACTCAGCTGCCGCCAAGGCCTTCCTGTCTTGCCCCATCCTGAGTGAACTGGAGGAATGAAGCAGATACAAGTTATATGACAAGTGAGGATACAAGTTTTATAGTCTTCGCTTTTTCATCTTCATTACAAGTAAAGG
Source organism: Rhinoptilus africanus (assembly GCA_013400135.1). Lineage (NCBI taxonomy): Eukaryota > Metazoa > Chordata > Aves > Charadriiformes > Glareolidae > Rhinoptilus > Rhinoptilus africanus. The sequence goes on along the minus strand of VXBO01005589.1, from coordinate 80,332 downwards.
CATCAAAGAAAACAGATTCAAAAGGAAGGTGATAGTTCTTGTTGGAAATGGGCATGTGAGAAGTGGTATTCCTCGCTACAGATACAAGTGGTAGAAGTTTATGGGAGTCCACAGGAAGAGTTGTTGTTAATTTTTGGAAAAAGCAGTCTGTTGATGATTATGAAATGCACAGAAGTCTTGCCTAGCTCAGGAAGTCTGTGGGACAAAGTTTTTTTGGAAACTGGGAGATAGTAGAGGAAGAGAACATATTTTTGGTGCTGGTTTTATACTTTTCCTTGAAGTAACCATTGTTGGCCACTGTTTGAGGTGGGATGCTGAGGCAGATTGGTTTCGGTCTAATCCAGTATTGTCTGTTCTCAATCTGTTTTTTAAAATCAACCACCTGACTGCAGCGAATAAATTATCCATGTGGACGGAAAGATTGGTGGAACAAAAAAATGGTGCATAGAAAGAAACAGCAAGAGCAGCACATGATCTCAGTAAAGAGAAAGTGGAATCATAATGGTGATGTGCATTGCTCTACATTACTAACGTGTGAAGCTGGAGATAAGAATTTGCCTTAATTTAAAGCGGCAACCCAATAGCTACAGCTGTCTGTGTCTAAGATACTGTGTTTGAATGGAGGAGAGAAGCTTGCTAGGAAGTTCACAAATTTAAATCAATCTAGCATTGATGTGAAATCAATCTAAAGATATTACTTGAAATCAGATTTATACAAGGGGGCTGGTGGAAATGCAATAATAGGTTATAGGAACAGGATTGGCAAAGGATGCCTGCTCAGGAGAGGGGAAAGAATCGGTAGAATCTGACACTAAATGAGTGAACTGATGTAGAGGAGAGATGATGGAAAGAGGCCAGAAGAGCTGAAGGAGCGCTGCTCCTTGTGAAGTAAACCACACCTGGATTCTAGCATGGCCGTGAAGGGAAAGTACAGGGGTTCGTCCAAGGAAAATAACTCTGTAGATGACAGGAGCTTCAGAGGAGGCTGGAGGGTGAAACCAAACTGGAGAATGTGACTGGAGATGTAATGAAGTCGGAGAAGGGATTCAGGATCCACTGGTCTGAGAGAAGCGAAGGGCAGTGAGGAAGAAAGGCCAGTGAATTGGGAGCAGGAGAGCAGCCTGGGATCCCCAGATATGGTGGTGAGGACGAGTATATGCGCATCCCTTCAGGATATGTCATAGGCTCTTGGTTTTGAGAGTCGGTGAGCTCTGTGTTTTGAGGGCAGGAGGGCCAGAGGACACAGCTTTCTCTAGCAGTAACGACAGACCTCGGAGGGAGAGCTTGAGGCTGGTTTTGTGCTTACCTGAGACTTATTCAGGTAATTACTACTCTGACATTTCTTCCAGTAAGGTTTTTTTCCCCTCATTGGGTCTTGCATGGGCCAGTTGTGCCAGTTGGTGATGAAGGGTGACGTTTGTGCAGGAGCGGGATCTGCTTTCTCTGCAGGCTGCTGGGAGGTGGGAAAGAGGAAGAGGGGGCACTACAGGCAATTAAACTTTGCTGCTTGTTTTGACTTGAAAAGAGCATTGAGATGAGCATTTGGAAATTATAATTTCTAAACTTACATTTGAAATCTTTAAGTATTGCTAGCTCTTCTTTAATAATCCCAATTTTATAATTCTCAAAATCAGAATATCCAATTTACTTGTTTTATTCTATGGCTTAGAAGATTCATTGAAACTTGAATGATCTTATGTGCATACAGTCGGAACAGAGCAGGCTTCGGGAACAGCTCGAAGAGCAGTGGTATCATTCACAGAAACTTCACTCCATTCTGACTGTATTTAATCTTCCATAGGCTGGAGAGTTAAGATTCTGAGCAGGCTACCTGATTTTTTTGTTTGTTTGTTTTTGGTTTTGGGGGCTAGTTTCCGGTTGAAGGATCTAAATTGTTTGATTTCTAAACTGAATGTTTGAAACTAGATTAAAATATTTGAATTAAACATTCTTAAATAAAATTTTGAGAAACATTCTTTCAGTGACAAAAGTCCCATTAAGTTTAATGCATCCTTTTAGCTTGCGGTACAGGAAATGTTTATGGGATTTCGTAATTTCAAACACAGTTGTACTCTCACTATATAAGTACATTCCAGTTCTTTTTCTTCGGTGGCAGTGAGATGATGTAGTCACTGGAGCAGTCGCAGCTTCATGGCCTCCGTTTTCAGTATTTTGTGTCTTTGCTCATGTTGTCATAGTTAAATGCAGACAGTACTTGAAGTGGCATTTTAAATAAATTTATAGAGAAGTTGATTTTTACATAAATCAAATTGGAATACCTTGAACGTTCAAGAAATTGTTACTTTGAACATTTTTTTACGGTTATTTCAATTCGGACAGCAGAGGGAGCCCCCTCCCAGCACATGTATTTCTGCCAGCACCTCTCTGCAGCTCCCGAATCCCAGTGGTGCTCCTGGTCCCATTGTTTGCACTGACAGCGAACTTGGTTTAATGAAATACCTCTGTTTATATTGGATTTACATCACATTAGCAGCAGGAGCTTGATTACCTCGTAGGGGTCATGAAGCATCATGAGAAGTAGAAGGAAACTGGGAAAAGTGAGGGGGAAAGACCATTAGCCCGCAGATTTGTCCCCAGCCTTGCCTGTGCTGCGGGAAGGGTGCCAGCAGATTATGGAAGACTTGTTGTTTTATGCATTCTTCACTCGTTCTGAGGATGCAACTAGTTTTCTCTGTTTCTTTTCTTGGGTAAAACGAGAAGAGGTCGCCAAAGTGGTGCTGAGGTTTTCCTTATCTTGCTTTAGCTTCTTGGTGAGAAATCTTGTCAGACAGCTGAACCAGAGGCTGAACGGGATGCTGTGACTGCTGACTTTGAGAGATGTGCAGGATGTTGCAGTATTTAAAGGGTGGCTACAAGGAAGATGGAGACTCCCTTTTTACAAGGAGTCACATGGAAAAGAGGAGGGGTAATGGGTACATGTTACTCCTGGAGAGATTCCAATTGGACAGAAGAAGAAAATTTTTCATAATGAGAACAATCAGACATTGGAATGATCTCCCCATGGGAGTGTCCTCAATATTGGACACTTCAAAGATTCAGCTAGACAGGGTACTGGGCCATCTTGTCTGTGCTGTGCTTTTGCCAAGAAAGGTTGGACAAGATGATCCTTGAGGTCCCTTTCAACCTGGTATTCTACGATTCTGTGATCTTTTTCACCAAGCCATGATGTGCTCTCTTGCAGGTGGATCACACAATAATAATGTACCTCCTTGGGCCAGATGGTGACTTTGTGGACTATTATGGCCAGAATAAGAGAAGCACTGAGATTTCTGCTTCTATTGCTGCACACATGAGAAAATATAGATCCTAAAACACAAGGTCTTCAAAGAATAATGTGAACGTCACCTGTAGGTTTGGCTGTAACTGGGCATTGGAGATAAAGCAGAAGCTACAAGTGTAACCTCCTGTTGCCACATGCCTCATTTCTTCCAAATGAGAAAGGCTACCATACTTCTGCGAAATACCATTATCAGAAATCTCTATAAAGCCTTCCCCATGGATATTATTTGCAGCAAGATCTAGGCTACAGAATGAAATTTGGGACTTCTCTGAAACATTGCTGGGAGCAAAAAATGGAAAACTTTTAATTTGGGAAGAGCGTGCGTATCACTGGTAAAATGGATTGCTATATGCTGGCAAGACGTCGGTGAAGGATGATGATTACAGGATGATGATTACTTGATGAAAAGCCATGTGGGCCATGGCATTCTTGGAGGACCCCTGCCCCCTTTTTTTCTGCACTGTTTTGCCTTCTGGGAGGGGCAGTTACAATATGAGCAGCAGAGCCTTAAGAGTACTTCTTTATCGAGGTGAAGAATGTGAAGAGCACTGAAAGCATCAGCAGCTTCCACGTGTGGGACCAGCCCTGTAGTGTGCCTCATCTCTTCTTCATTTGAATGCAGAAATGAAATGGGTTTTTTTCTGCTGATTTTTCCAACTGAATGCTGTTAATTTATAAGGAAATGATCAATGGGTTGCAAATAGATTTTTCTTCTGGTCTAAATGGTTTTATGCATGGTTGGCCTGATTGTGCTGTGCTGAACAGTGAAGTGGGGAGGATGAATGGGGTCTGGGTCTGTGCATAGGGCTGTCAGTCAGATAAATTTTATTGGTGCAGCATTTGAAAATAAAGATTGTTTGTATAAGCAATATTTTTTTTTTTTCCCTTTAGGTTTGACTAGAGTATCATCAGAACTTTGTATACTAGTCAAGCTTCGTATTCTTGCTGTGTTTTACCTCTTCTTAGAAAGTATTGTTTCTCTATAGGGCTACAAACAGTAAGCTGAATGTGCTTTTCTAAGGTAGCTGAACCCCAGAGAATGGCTCACAGGAAACAAACCAGAAAAGTTCTTGGTGCAAGTCCCAGAGTATTTCAAACTGAACACAAGCGTTCCTGCTGGTAGCACTGCCATTCTTCTGAGTGTGGGGATTGAGGGAACGTTCCTGCCTGAGGGGAGGTGCAATGTCTGTGGTAAATTTCCATCTCCTCAAAATCCTGAAAAACAATAAACTTAACCTGTCCTAGAGCAGTTATAAAACACGATGAAGTAGTGTAGGTCCACATCAGCTGCCCTGTATTATGGCGACCTCATGAGAGTACAGGGCAGGTTACTTTTATATAGAGTATGTCTAAAACTGCACTATTCTGATAAAGCTCTGTGAAGACAGGAAGATTCCTGAAACTCAAAGACAGAATTTCCCCTTCAAATAATAGATAGTTTAAAGAAGGGTTTTTTCCTGTTTTAAAGGATCAACAAGAGTTTCTCTTTAACAGTTTACAGTGGGAGTTTTAAAAAGTGTCTAAGTGTCTTAGAATTAAACTCAGTATCTGAAAAGGAAGCTAGGGTTTTTTTCCTCCTTGTGGTATCTGGCTTGATTGCAGTAGGCAATAACAGTGGCTACCAAAGGAAATTTCACACCTCAAGTCTTCTATCAGTTAGAGGCTGTGTCAGATCCAAGGTGTGACCAATAATAGTAGTGTCTGTGGTATGTGGCATCCTGGCAATGATGATTATATTTTCATGGAGTGGTTGGAGGTAGCTAATGAGCCTTTGCTCATCTTTTATTTTTCCCCTGCTATCGTGGATGTAGATTATTTTCCAAACTTTCCTTCAGAGCTGACTTTTAGTACCCACTAGCTCTGCATTTCTTTATCCAGGTGGCTGTGCACCAGTTCATTTTGAAACAAGACAGGCCATGGCTTGACCTGCTGATCCTGTGGGAAGCTGGACGGGAGAGTTCTGGAGCTCCCTTCCAACCCTGTGTTTCTATGAAGTTTCTCTTGTTGAGACTGTGCTCACTCAGTGCTCTGAGCCTCCCTGCTCCAGGGAGTGTGTGTCTCTTTCCTTTTTTCGTTGTGACCTTTACCAGGGAAAATCACCTCCTTTTTGGACTTCTGATGGAGTTGTTTTGAGGGTGACTTGTGCAACACAGTGCGCTAGGATATAGAAGGTGGGGAAAATTATATTTATCCGCTTTTGTTATATAAGGAACATCAAAATACTACCTCCTTTGGAGTACCAGTGGCCCAACACTCTGGCCATTCATAGGGTCAATCTGTAGGGGACAAGCTGTGCGTATTAATTGGTAATGAACACAAATTATCAGCGAGTACTGCTGGCGGAGACAGTGCAGACCTGTGCAGCTTTTTTTAATGCCTCCTCATGTGCTGTAAGTCCCCAAGTTCTTATTCACCCTATTTGCATTGGGGAAATACTTTTTTTTCCTTTTTGAACAAGTCAGAGATAATCTGAATATTTCCCTTGGGCGTGGGAGGGGAATTTGTCCTGCCCGTCTTGCTGCTGCTTCTGTATTAGAGTCCATTCCTCTCTCTTCCGTGTTTCTTGAAAATACTGACATTGAAGAACTGGTGGGAGTGTGACTAAAGAAATAGAGCAGCTGATCTGGGAGGATATTTTTTTTGCCTCTTAAAAGTGTTTGTGTTTCTCTTGATTACAGCCAAGCACTTAAAATATCCTGTGGAGAAAAGATGAATTTTAATACTATAATTTGAATCTTTGGTGACTGAAAAGATTCATACTACATGTTTTTCAGCCATATCTGTCTCCAGAAGGAATGGGAAAGAGACAATATTTCAAAGCTGAAAATGCAGCAGGTTGATCACGCGTAAAAGAGTGAGAGAGGGTGCGTTTATTGAAAATCCTTTTTACTTAACTGGCCACTAAGTAGAGGAGTGGTTTGAATCTGATGTATGCAGTAGCCTCTGCCAGGAACAGGGCTTGGGCTGGCGACCTCTCTCTTCTGGTGGTGTGGGGGGTCTCTGCCAGCAGCAGGCACTGAAATGCCAGCGGTGCGGATTGTGCCATGTGGGTTTCTCCCTGCCATGCCTCCTGGGTCTGAGATCTCCCTTTGCGTTTGGGGACTCTTATTGCCCCTCCATTTTTCACCGGGGAGCATGTGTGAAAAGTGTGGCAGTTTCCCTGAGTCTTCCCCCAAATCACTGTGCTGGTGCTGTTCTACATATAATGGAAGCATAGCAGGGGCATGTGTGTGCTCTGCAGCAGGAGGTGGGTTTAAGGGAGTGGGTTTCACTCGTGTAAAGGAAATGCTTGTGAAAAATGTCACGAGAAGGGCTAGGCTGGTGGGTTCTTTGCGCAGTGATCTTCAGTACATTCTGGTCATTTGTCAGTGGCATCAGGAAAGTGAAAAATCGACTCCTGTTCCTGCTGGATAATGGTGGGTTGCCATTGAACACCTCCTGCTCACCTCTCCTATCTGCAACTGCAATGAAGTCAGTCATAACACAGGATACTCCCTGTTTTCCATTATGTGACTCCATATTACATCTTGTGCATTTTGGCATACTTTGGATACTTGTCTCCGGACAAAACTGGTTTTCATGGGTAATGCCTGCAGGTCTATATTTCTTTGTTTGGCTACTCCCGAGTTGTTTATGGCTGTGGAGTCTCCAGGGCCAAGTCTCTGCCCCGTCACTTTATCATCCCGTGTCTGCACTTCTCTACACAGCATCCTCTGCACTTCTCAAGGTCTCTGCTGCCACATCAGGCTTGTATTTGTTTATATCGCATCAATATGTTAGTGACAAATACCTTATTCTACACAGACTGCAATCTGTATAAAACTAGGGTTGTATGAAGCAGTGATAAGGAAAAATAAAACGAATCAGCCAGAACCACCTGCTCAGCAGAAAAAATTGGTATCACAGCTGAGCCAGTTAAAGCAAAGCACAAGTCGGTAGAGACGTGGATGAGGCAAGGCTCAAAGCCTCTGTCCCGAGGTTTTGCAAACTTGGTACAAAGCCTGTGGGCTGCAGCTGTCAGTGATCGCTCTGTCTGCGTTTACTTTCCTAAAACAAATTTGCAGCAGACTCCCCCTACAGAGACAAATGTAAAATTTCTGTCTTCTCCCAGATGTTTTGGTGAAAGTGTCATGTCCTTTAACTTGTTTTTGCGTGCCCTGAGAGGCAGAGCCAGCTGACGCGGGAAGCTTGTGGCAGACTGGGGGGCCTGTGGGAAGGGCACAGAAAGGTTTCGATGGAGAGACTGGCCTGTGGGCCACGTCACAGCCCTTGAGCACGTGCCTGGCCCCCTGGCAGTGCGCGCAGCTGATGTCCTGCTGCTTTCTGCCTCTCCCATTGACCCTACCCATCTCTTTTCCCAGGAGGGGAACTTTCTTTGGAAAAGAGGTGTGTTTTTTTTGTTGTTGTTGCTGTGGGGTTTTTTTGTGGGTTTTATTTTTTATGTAGTTAAATAAAAATCTGTTGTTTAGGCAGGTGTTACGCTTTCACTGCCCCAGCCCTGGTGACAGCAGGGAACACAGCTCTGTTCCCTGGGTGTTGAGGAGGACCAAGGGCTGTGCTGAATGCTCACCACGAGGAGGCAGAGCTGTTCCAGGGGTGGGTGTGGAGTGGGGCAAAGGGAATATGCTGAGGGGGCTTGGAGACCCTTTGTCAGCAGGTGTCCAGTGTTTCTTCAGTATTAGAAATAGAGAAGACTCCCCTTGTGCTTGTCGTGCCAGGCCCACAAAGAGGGAGCTCAGGTCTGGTAGGGGACAGTTTACAAGGGGACTCCCTGCGGTGGCTGTGCTGGGAGCTGGACTGGGGTGAGGGCGGCCGGGCTTCCTAGGTGAGTTTCCCCTATGGAAACATTACCAGACTACAGGTTTCACTTGGGAAACAAATTTGTTGGATACTGGTGCAGTGAATGTGAGCCTCTGAGCAATGAAGGTGCCCATTTACCATGGGCAAGTGGGGACCCAGGGGAACTCGATGGACAGATGGACGGCAGAGTACAAGCCTGGCAGAGGCCAGTTCTATGAGTATTGCTGTGTGTGCCCACACCACACCCAGCCCCAGCCTACTTGTCCCATAAAATACCAGTGGAGAATAGCATCTTTCCAGAGCCGCTGGCATCTATAATACTGACTGCAGAGCTGATGCCATCCCAGGCTGGGGACTGGCGACAAGATGTCTGAGCAATGAAGAATAGCTCCATCTGGCTACCCAAGGAAGGCAATGCATTCCCTATGCACTGTGCACGTAGCCCATGGAGAAGCTGAGCCAGTGAGTGATACCAAAGCTGGCTGTTTTAGGAATGTTCTCACTGCCAACATGGGCAGAGCCAGGGACTGAAGAGATACATTGACCATGGCTTTAAATGTCTGCGGAGCCTGATGTTGCATTTGGAGTCCAGATCATGGGATAACTGAGATGGGAAGGAACCTTGNGGCAATGCATTCCCTATGCACTGTGCACATAGCCCATGGAGAAGCTGAGCTAGTGAGTGATACCAAAGCATGGGCAGAGCCAGGGACTGAAGAGATACATTGACCATGGCTTTAAATGTCTGCGGAGCCTGATGTTGCATTTGGAGTCCAGATCATGGGATAACTGAGATGGGAAGGAACCTTGAGAGGTCTGTAGTCCAACCTCCTGCTCAAAGCAGGGGCAGCTATGGGGTCACACTAGGTTGCTCAAGGTTTTAAATAGCTAGGGCTTATAAACCTCCAAGGATGGAAGCTGTACAACCTCTCTAGATGGGTAAAAAAATGTTTCCACCAGAGAAAACCTTTTTTTTTATATCCAGTCTGAGCTTTCAGATGGCATTTAAGCTCATATTCCTTCATCGTGCACCAGGGTGAAGAGCCTGACTCCACCTTCTTGATAAGCTCCTCACAGGTATTGGAAGGCTGCTGTTAGGTCGTCCTGAAGCCTCTCCTTCCAAGGCTGAACAAGCCATGTTCCCTCAGCCCCTCCTCCTGTTGTTTGTGATGGCTGGCTCCAGGCTTCTGACCATCTTGACCTCACATTCTTTTCCCCAAGCTGCCCTCTGGCCAGTCACTTCCCAGTGTTTGTTTTTGCACGGAGAGTTTCCTTATGGGTGCAGGACTTCGCATTAGTTGTTGCTGAACTTCATACGGTTCTTGTCAGCCAGTCCCTCCAGCCTGTCTAGGTCCCTCTGGGTGGCAGCTCTGACCGAGAGGATGTCAGCTGCTCTCCCCACTGTGTTGCCATCTGCAAACTTTATAAGCAAGTGTGGTGTTGCCTCTGCCAGGTCGTCGATAAAGGTGTTAAACAGGGAAGCTGCCAGGACTGACCCATGTGTGTGACCCGTTACAACTGTCCTCTGTAAAGGAGGGTAAAGCCAGGTTGTTGGCCCATCTAGTTGCCCTCCCATCCAGACCATAAACTCATCTTGGACACAGGAATATTGTGGCAGATAGTTTTTGGAGCTGAAGTTGGTTAGCATCCACTGCTCTCCCCACGTTCACAGATCTGGCTGTTTTGTCATAAAAGGCAATCAGGATGGTCAGATGAGAGTTACCTCTTAGTAAATCCACACTGACTGTTCCTAGTCGCCACCTCTTTTACATGCCCAGATATGTGCTCCAAACACGTTTGGGTTTTTTTTCCCTCTTCATTGATTCATTTCCCCCCCCCGCACTTAGAAACCTACCAGGAGAGCTGGGCCTTATCTTGGCTGTAGTCCCTTGAGAGGGTGTGGGAGCCAGACTGGGCATCAGTCCACAGTCATCAGGGCAAAATCCAAATCAGCTTTTATTTTTCCACGCTCTGTCACATGTGTACTGCCAGCGTGAAAATACTCCATATGCCTACCATGATAGCCAAAAGGGCTCAGTCCAGATCCAGGTTGGAGCTTAAGGAGAATTGCCCTGGATCAAACGGCCTGCGACACGGGAATTTATCTGCTCTCCAGCTCTGAAACCACGTGCCCGGCAGCTGACGAGCTCACGTGTGCCCCGAGCAGGCGAGTGCAGCAGAGAGGACGTGGCTCCTTGGCCTGATCCAGTTAGTGCCTGCTCCTCAGCGTCCATTTCAGAGCAGCTTGTTCTGACCAGGAGCTGCTGGGCGGCCCTGCTCTCGTATTGAGCTTGAGCTGTGCCCCAGCGTGGGGCCGGGTGCTTTAGGAGAGGACCTCCTGCTTCAGCCTGAGCCTTGCGCTGGGGCAGTGAGGACTACCCGGGTCGTACATGTTGACACAGTGCTTTGGCTACAGTCCCCTGGTGTTTCTGAATGATGGTAGTGTCTTTAACCACTCATGACTGTCCCCAGTCAGAGCAACCTGCTGCGCCCTGGAGGGACTGTCCAGGAAAATTCCAGGGCAGGTATTTCCCACATCACTGAATTTACCTGCTGCCTCTAAGCAAACTCCTCACCTGATGGAGTAACTCACATGAGGGAGGAAAAATAGACTTTTCTGCTGTCTGGAAACAAGGTACAGTGTCCTGATAGGCTCCAGATCCACAGACGTCAGTCATCTTCCTTGACTACGTATCACAGAATCATAGAATGTGTTGGGTGGGAAGGGCCCTCTAAAGGCCATCCAGTCCAACCCCTGCAGGGAGCAGGGACATCTTCAACTAGAGGAGGTTGCTCAGAGCCTCATCCAGCCTGGCCTTGGATGTCTCCAGGGATGGGGCCTCCAGCCCCTCTCTGGGCAACCTGGGCCAGTGTCTCACCCCCCTCAGGGGAAAGAACTTCTTCCTCATGTCTCATCTAACGCTGCCCTGCTCTAGTTTAAAACATATTCAGCAAATGCTTCCTGATGGTGCCAGCTGAGCCTGTGTGCTTCCAGGGGTTGATGAGTCTCTCCACTCGGAGCTCCCGGGCCTGGGGGCTGCAGGGGGCTGGGGGCTGAGCAGTCACTGGGCGTGCGCTGCTCAGCACAGGTCTGTACCAGCACCTTCTTTGAGACAACCAGCCAACTTGACTGAGGGGCCAGCTGCAGTGACAGTGAGACAGTGGAGGGAAGAGGGCTGCAGAGCTCAGGACAGCTCTTCTGTGCTGGTCGTGGTGGCTCCTTGCTTGGAAACTGCCTTTGTGTATCGGGTCCCTCTTCCCGGGTGTTGGGGGTGTGGGAGGGAGCAGGGAGGTTGCTGCAGGCACAGCAGGCTTAAGTACGGGCTAGAGTAGATTGTGCAGAGGGCACCAAAACACACTAACATGAGGCCAAGGGATGCGACAGACTTGGGGGCAACAGTGGGGTGCATAGAAGACCAAGATGTGCACTTGAGCTGACACTTGGCCATGTGGCTGTCGCTCTGCTCGTGTCTCCTCCGCGGTGGCTGCCACACACCCTGCATCCCTCCAGGCTCTTCCCAGCCCTATTGCTTTTCCATGACCCCCTTCTCTGGGGCGAGCAGTGTCGTGCTGCTCGCACAGGGCTTCACCTGATGGAGGCTCAGGATCCTGAAGCACTCAGGGTTCAAGCTCCTTAGTGCTTATAGAAATGCCAGCCCTGCTTGGTGGCGTTTTGGCAATGATAGCCTGAAGAGCTCTGCAGAGTGCTGCAGGCCATGGTACAATGAGGCTGTTGTCCTGGCAGTCCTTCAGAAACTGCAGCTGGTGGCACTGAGCTTCAGTGGCAAACATGCCTGGCCATTGAAGAAAGCTGGCTGAAACTTGGCATCCTCCTGCAGCCACCCAGAACCATTTAATCCTTGCTGCTTGCTAGCTAGTAGCGACCTGAGGGAATCTCTATCTTGGGTCAAGCCTATGTGTGGTTTGAGGTACTGTAGCTCTTTCTCCCTTTCTCCAGCAACTTTGCAGATACTTAGATTTTCTGAGCCTTTTCTCACTTCATCGTTATGAAGGTGCGCTCCCATCAGCTCGTAGCCAGCACTGTGGGATGAAGGAGGGTCTCGCGTGCTCTTTGGTGAACTACAGGTGGAGCTGAAGGCTGTGCTCTTCACCACCTAGCTGCAAATCAGTATTGATCTTCAGTCAGGTAAAGCAAGCGATGCGTGGACTGTTGAGCAGTCAAACAGGGCTATGAACAGCCTGCCGTGATGCACTGAGGCTGCTGGTTGCAGCCAAGGCTGTCCAGTCCCTGCTGCTGGTGTAGGGTGCTCACCTGGAAGACCCAGGAGCTGTGGCTCCAGGATAGTGTGTACCAGGGCTGCTCAGGGGCTCCCCAGCCGTGGGGCAGTGAGGGGATACTTAGTGAAGCAGATGTTCTGGGCTGTGCTACAGGGGCAGTGGCCACAGTCCTTGCTTGTAGATGTGAACTGATAAGCAGGTCAGTTTTACTGGATTGCTCTTACGTTTGGTGCCTTAAAAAGAAAAGCAAAAAGCTCACCATTTCCCCCTTAGAAGAGAATTTCAAAGGTTTGGTTTGATTCAAATGGATGCTGATTTTTTTAAAGCAAGAGTATCTGGCAGCTCTGCATCAGTTGTACGTGTTCCTGAGAGTATGAGGATCTGTGAGACCTGGGCAGGAATGACTGCATCTGTCTCTGTGCAAATGCCAGCTCATTCCGTGTTTTAAGCTGTGTATTACTAGTTTAATAAAGTAGGTTCCTTCAGCATGCCAGGGAACTTACTCAGCTACAGCTTACAAAACCTCCTTGTTCTCCCAAAGTTCTTTGTGCAAAAATAGATAGACACCAACCAGTAAATCCACCTTTAATTTGTGAGGGTATATTGAGCCATGAGTGCCCTTATCTGAAGGAGGTAATAAAAGCTCCCTGGCAAAACCAGGAGCAGAGAGCCTTGCAAGGCAATGCAGCTGGCTGTGATAGCACCCTTGTGACCTTCACCTCGATACAGCTCTGTGTCCTCGAACGGCGTTGGCAGCATGGAGCAACAGATAGAACTGCAGCTGCTGCTCCCCAGGGCTCTTCGCAAGTAGATGTGCATCTATATGTGCACTCTGGGGGCTTTCTGCAGTGTCCTAGGGAGGCTTCGGTGGTAAAGGAAGGTGTTTCAGTGTCCTCTGTCTGTGAGAAGCTGAAGCGGGGTACTGTTGCCCTTAGTCTCACCCAAAATCTCAACTTTTCCTGGAACATCATTTCATGCCTGCCCAAAGACCAAGCAGCAGAGCTTATGGGAGCCCTTCTTGTGGTGGGATGGTGTCAGTGCTTCTTCATGAGGGGCAGTCTTGTACCCTGTTGGGAGGCAGCAGCCCACTTGTCCCAACCCCAAGTGCAGTTGGCCCGTTCACAAGAGCAATCTGGTGGCACCACCTCTGACTGCATGGTGCGGGGCAGAGGCAGGGTGGCCCTGGGCAGAAGTAGCACTGAGTCCAGAGGAGCAAGGAGCCCAGAGCTCTGAGCTAAGAAGGGAAATCCAGGCACTCAACATGGAGAACAAAAAGGCTGATTTTCCCTGTCCAGCTCTTGCAAGGCCAAGAAATAAATATCCTTTGCTTTTATAAGAAAATACTGGGAATGAATGTTGCCCAGTCTATGTAACGCCCTTGGCTCCCCACACCCTCTGAAATGGCCTGCTTACGCTTAGACATTTCTGCATCATGGTTAGAGTTACATAAGGGTAGGGCTGTAACTGTGGAGCTTGAGGTGTAATTTGCTGGGATTTGGTCCTCTCATTTTCCATACCTACTAGTGGCACGTTGCAGTAACCAGCACCCTGTGTGGGCACTGTTGTAGGTCCTCCAGCAAGCTGTGGTCCCTGCAGCCCTTTGTGGGTCTCTCTGCCAGTGGTGACTCTTGGGTTCAGCCTTAGCCAGCTTATGAACCTCCCGCCTGGCCAGGGCCTGAGACCTGGCACCGTTCCCTTGCCCACCCCATGCATGGGAGCTGTGTCCCCCTGACTCAGGGCTGTGAGACCTAACTCCCCGCGCCTAAGCCTGAGTCCGGGAAGTGAGGCACAGAGGCACTCATCAGCCTGGGAGATGGCTGGAAACAGCCTGGAAACAAAGGGACAGCCTCAGAGCATGGTTGAGATACTGTGAGGCCTCTGGAGGGAGGGCTGGGTGATTAGCACGTGATTTGTTCCCCATGCTGGTTCCCAGGCTGGTTGGATGATCTTAGGGACCAAATCATAGAGAAGGGCTTTGCAAGGAGATCAGCGTGGCACGGTCTGGTATTGGCTCTGACTCTGTGGTCTTCATTTTGGTTTTGGTTCTATTTTCCCCTGTTCAAAAGATCCTGCACATCTCGGCTGTGCACGTGCGCAGTGTGCCCACTGCAGCTCCCTGCAGGACACACGCTCCAAGCCTTGGTCTCCGAAATCATGGATGTATTTTGCTGAACTCTTCATGAAAATTTTCACCGTAGACATCTGGCAGGGAAAAGGCCAGCCCAGTCCTTTTATATTCAAGAAAGCTGAAAGTAATGGAAACCAGAAGTTGGTGAATATTAGAGGAATGCAGCAATGAGGACCATTCTGTGTGTCAGAAAATATTTAGCTGCAGTGAAAATTTAGCTTAGGTGCAGTTTGATGGAAATGTAATCTGTATACTTTATTCCAGTTGGTTTTAGTACTTGGGACTTCAGAAATAGCAGCTGTAATGCAAAGCTGCAGTGCAGAAGAGGGTGTGATGCTAGCCTCTGTCATTTTTAGAGTGCTCATTTCTAGACAATTTGTATGTCTCAGAAAAAAAAAAAGAGTAGATTTACTTATAAGCTCTTTAATTAGACCTTTGCCTTCGCTGGGATAATTTCCAGTGCCCCATAAGACCAGATTGTTTTTAGAAAGGCCCAATAGCCCCATCCCTGCTGGTGCTACGTACATGGACCTGCTTACATTGGGCTGTGCCTGGGCTGTTGAAGGTGCCCTGCGGCACCATTGGGACAGTGCCAGCTTGAGGTTTGTTCGACAGCCACCCTCCAGGCCTCTGGTCTGGAGCACCAGCTTACAGCAATGATGGCTCCTGAGAGTCCATGTGTGAGATAAAGGCTGGTGAGAAGGTAAGGTATCCCTCCTCATCCACTGATCTCTCGCTTTGTACCTGTCCCGGTTTGAGTGACATAGGACTACTTCTCTTCTAATGCTTGGGAAAACTGCACTTTTAGAGGACTCTAGTATCTGAATTTGTGAAAATATTTACTTTATAGCCAGCTCTGGTGTGCGGGTTTCAAGGTCTCAGTGTTTCTGAGCTCGCCAGGTGTGGGGATGAGGAGGAACAAGACCAGGCACTTGACCCAAGCTGCCAGCAGGATTATTGCATACCATGAACACCACATTCAGTCTAAATTAGAGACTTTGCTGAGAAGTTCTCCCTCTCCCTTGCTGGCTGCCATCCTGAGCACTCCCCACCCCAGTGCCGGAGCCCTGAGCCCTTCCCTTCCTCCCGCAGCGGCAGCGCTTGCAGTGTCCCACGTTTGCTGTCCCCGGCTGGGAGTGCACGGCTTCTGCTGATGGAATGGGCTGGGTATAATCCTTGTATACCTTATATTGGTATCAGAATCAATATTGTTTCTTTAGTATTACTAATGTTAACTATTTAGTCTCACTCTATTATGTCAGTTTATACTTCAGCCCTTGGGCTTCCTTGTTTTTTCCCGATTCCCCTTCCCTGGTGGGGAGGGTTCATCAAGTGAGAAAGTAATTGTCTAAACAGCAATAGTTATCTGTTTCTCAAACCATAACAGCACCACACCATTTCTTAACTTAGTTTATATTTTCAGTGCATTTTGTTCACATTTGAAAAGATGCCTATTAAAAGGGGCCATTGCTCTGAACACAGGTGTGCAGCTAAACCCTGGCCACAGGCCACAGGCACCTTGAACTGAGATGTGACAGACCACAATGACCTGGGTTCACAGCAGCAAGCCCAAGGTCTGCGCTTATCTTGCTCAGACTGCTCAGCCCCAGCACAGGCAGCTTTGTGTTTTCCTGAGGGCTGGCAGGATCCTCCACAAGTGCAGAGGTGGCCCATGTGTGTGGCCTGTTGTAGGTAATGGCTTTGTGGGTAGGAGATTAATCCTGCATGATCTGGGGGTTTTAGATGAAATGATTGAGATATCTTTCAGCCTTGGGAGCCCAATAAGAAGNATGATCCTAGGGCTGGAGCCCCTCTGCTGTGAGGACAGGCTGAGAGAGCTGGGGTTGTTCAGCCTGGAGAAGAGAAGGCCCCAGAGAGACCTTATAGTGGCCTTCCAGTCCCTGAAGGGGGCCTACAGAAGAGATGGGGATGGACTCTGGATCAGGGAGTGTAATGGTAGGACACAGGGTAATGGCTTCAAACTTAACAGAGGAGATTTAGGTTGAATATTAGGAAGAAATCCTTTGCTGTGAGGGGGGTGAGCCCCTGGCCCAGGCTGCCCAGAGAAGCTGTGGCTGCCCCATCCCTGGAGGGGTTCAAGGCCAGGTTGGACGGGGCTTGGAGCAGCCTGGGCTGGTGGGAGGTGTCCCTGCCCAGGGCAGAGGGGTTGAACGAGATGATCTTTAAGGTCCCTTCCATCCCAAACCGTTCTCTGATTCTGTGATCTCTCTACAGGAACAGAACCAAAACCCAGACATTGTACTGGGAGCAAAATGTCCACCAGCTGAGCCCTGGAGCCTCCAGGGTGCAGCCAGGTTTCCTTCTACTCCGCAGAGTGGAAGAATAGCCACCTCGGCAGAGTGAAATACGGAGTATTTCTAAAGCAGTTGCTCTCTGGAAGACTCCAGGCACATGGAATAAAACCAGTCATCTTTCTTTAGCTTGCTGAAATTTTGGAATTTCCTTGGTTGGGTTGAAAGGCTTGCAGTGTCTCACTCATTCAACTCCCATTGTAATTTATAAAAAGATATTTAAGTTTTAGATCTATCATTCATACAGCTTGTCAAACATTTAAAGGCTCCAAAACGCAGACAGATCTAAACATAGAAAGGTTTAAACAGTTATTTCTTGAGCCAGAAAAATCTAATGCATGTCCTTAAGACCAAAGAAAAAAACCCCAAAAATCTCTTGGCATTCCTGCTTTGCAATGTAACAGGCACATTTTCGT
This sequence comes from Rhinoptilus africanus, assembly GCA_013400135.1. Classification (NCBI taxonomy): domain Eukaryota; kingdom Metazoa; phylum Chordata; class Aves; order Charadriiformes; family Glareolidae; genus Rhinoptilus; species Rhinoptilus africanus. Next base: position 63,136 of record VXBO01005589.1, on the reverse strand, counting down.
TTCTCAGCCCTCGCTCCAGGCTACCTTCTGATAACACTTTACAACAACTATTATCTTGAGAAATGTTTTCATATAGCAATGGAGCTGTTGGAAATGAGAGTGTGACTGCTATGATGAAAAGTGAGGCCTTTTCAAATAGCAGGCCTGGAATAGCAATGGCTGTCATTGCTGGTTGCGTACTTCACAGATCAAAATTACTTAGAGATCTGAAAGTAATTAATGTATATTTTTTTAGCTACTAACCCTTGCTGAGCTGGGGGGAACATGCAGTGATACTACAGCTGTGGATATACTGAATGGCCCTGATTTAGAGCATTTGAGACAATGGCTGCTTGCAAATGGTTTTAAAAGCTCCAGTATGTTGTTGGTGCAGAGCTCAGCAGATACCTGTGACAAGTTGGCAGCCAGGGCTGGCTACCTGTGGGTTATTGCTCATTGCTAATTGTTTTCCTGCACTTTCCTCCCAGCTGGGCACCTGAACCAGCAAGAGAAAACAGGGAGAGTGGCCCTCACTGCCTGCAGGTGCTCTTTGCTCGGATTCCACAGCTGGGTGTGGGGAGCAGGGTCTGTCCCCCCTGCTTTTGGGCATGGCTGAATCCCACTGACAATTCAGTATCAGGACAAAGCCCCAAACTAATAGCTGGTCTGGTGTGTCTCCACTTTTTGCAGTTACTCAGTACATCCCCTGTGCTGAGTTCAAAGGGCCGATCACAGGGGATGCATGCTAAAAAAAGCTTTCCCTCATCCTCCAGGCTTAGGAGGATTCTAGGAATTCATGGTTCATGAGATATGTGGCTGTCATGTCCATTTTTAGTGACCTTAAATGAAATTAAGGGCAATGTGGAACATGTTTGTCAGAACGCTAGTGACAATGACGCTCCTGCAAGACCACAGGGTCAGCTTTCCTCAGGCAAACACAAGTGGGGCCAGCCACTGTGTCTGAGAGACGAGGTAATGTCCCCCATGCTGCAGAAGCAGCTGCAGGTGCCCCAGGGTGCTCCAGCTGGAAGCGGTGCTTTGAGTGGTGTCAGGAGCTGTATGGGATCGGCTTCTGGCTTCACGCAAGTCCTGTAGGCTTTGTTCTGGTGAGGGAAGGCTGGTGCTGCAGCCTTGGGTGAGTGTGCGTTCAGTGCGGGGGCGGATGGGTGGTACTGAATGGAAAATGACCAAATCAGGCAGAATGACTCAGGGCAGAGGAGACCCTCATGCACCAGAAGCCACCTCTATCCATTCAGGCATGAAGGCTCCCATCGCTCCTGCCAACTGCTGTCCTCACCTGCCCTGCCAGGTGAGCTCAACTTGCAGCCATTGCCTCTCTGCTCTGCACCAACCAAATAAAGCATTTGGGAGTGGAAGATCGCCATTGGAAGCCCACCCTCGTCCAAAGGGAGTTCACACCCCCTTTGCAAGACTTTATGAGTTGTGCAAGAGTCAGTGAGGGGTTTATCTCCTTGAAAATGTGCAACCAAGAGCACAGGTTGTTGGGCCAGAAGGAGAGTAACCCAGCAGAGGCCTGGCTGTGCTGCCGCTGGTCGTGGTGCTTCGCCCTGAGAGGGGAGAGCTCAGCTCTGGGTCCTGCCTGACCCCGCTCCTCTCTGGCAGGGCTGGAGAATCTCACTACCCTTTTGTTTTTCTCCCTGCTAATTCCCACCGGTGTCCTATGCTTCTCAGGGCACACGAAGCGGATCAGGTGATGGTTTGTCAGTGTGGTTCTGGGAGCCTGTGGCACAGCCCTGCCCTGGGAAAGGGAGAGGGGATGCCTGAGCCCGCGCTGGCCGTGCCTCTCTGCCAGTCCTCTGCCTGTGCTGCCCGAGCAGGAGTTGCGTAGATGCAGCGTGTGCTTGCACAGCTTGCTTCTCCTCAGACACAGCTCTGCCTGTCCCCAGGCATGGCCAAACCTATAGCCCCAGGGATTCACAAGAAAGTGCTGTGGGTCACTAGTGCTTAGTGTTTTGGTAGCTGCTACGGCCCCTTACCAACGTCCTTCTCACCTGGGAGCTGCAGTCAGCTGTGTCAAAGAACCTCGTGGCACGGTGGGACATTGCTTCTGCTGCTCCTTTTGGCAGCAAGGGTAGTGAATGTCCTAGGCAGCCAAAGGAGTATTTGAAGCTGAATTTCTGTAGCATATTCAGGATTTGGCATTCATGAAATGTCCATCCCTAGCTAGATTTGGGTGTTCTTTCTGATTAGCCTCTGTTTTGCCATGGTTTGTCACATCATACTTTAGTCACAGCCACCCCTGCCATCCTCTCTGACCCATGCAAGGATTGCCATAACCAATCCTACATGAATCCTCATCACCTTTTTCGTTCCCCACGGCCTTGCCCTCCACCCCATGGGTAGTTACTTTGTGTTTCCTTGCCACTGTGCAACTCTGCCCAGTCATCCCATGAGCTGGAGCAGGGGGGCAGGCCCCTCCTGGGCTGTGATTTCTTTGACATACAGGTGAGAGCAAGTATGAGTGAAGTGCCAGCCGTAGCTGGCAGGAGAGCATGTTCCCAGTAGAGCAAATTCTCACAACAAAGACTCTACAAACCACAGTTAGGTCCTGACGTTACTAAAATTGGAAAAAAGAGCATCTCCTTTCTTTACATACTGTATATGGCAGAAAATTAACATGAATTGGTGGGCAGGCGGGAGTGTCAATCCCTTCCTTCCAAATATAGGGAAGGGGCTGAGCTAAGGGAAGGGACTGAGCCTATAAAAGCTGTCAAGGAGAAAGCTCTTGTTGGTGGCTTTCAATCCCCTGTCCATGCTCGTGGCCATGCAGAGGGGTGGAGGGCTCCTGCCACAGGTGCTGTTCCCTGTGCTTGGAGCTTCACAAGGCTGTAGTTCTGTGGTGGAAGATCTGCTGTAGATTCCCTGCTGTACCATTCCTTGGGTAAGGAAGGACCGGTATCTGTGGTTCTCTTTGCTGGTCCTCAACTGGAGTGGTTGGTCACAGTAAGTAAGTGGGAGGTATTGGGCCTTTGGAGAAGCTATAGCCCAGCTGGAGTCTGACCTTTTGCTCTTTCTCCTTCAGAGATCAGAGATGTCAGCCCGTTCCTTCCTTCTTTCTGTTGACTGATTGTTAAGGTGAGAATTTAAGGCATGAAAACTAACAGCTTGCCCAGGCTGGCATGAGCTGGCTCTTCCCTTGCACTCACTGTGGGCAGGTCCCCATTCTTCTCCCTGCATGAGCTGCTTTAACAGGCCACAGCATGTGTCTGTTCCTGCCCGGTATGGCTGCCCAGCAGAGGACTGGGACAGGCTCCCTGTTAAAAGGGAGTGGGAGAAATCATAAATGGAGAACCCAAAGAAAAACAGGCTTTAGGGATTCAGTCTTACTAAGGACCAATGTGAGTCTTTCAGAGATCCCTCCCCTTTGCCACAGTTCCCCAGGGAGCCCTCCTGCTCCTTCAGGCACGGATCCCCTTTCCTTGGGACCACAAAGGGTGGCAGATCTTCTTCATTGCTTTTGTACATTCTGGCTTTGAAAGGCAAATATCTCCCTCGACCTTGCAGCAGGCATCTGAGAGATGGGAAGGGTGCTCTTGGAGCAGTCAACTTGGGAGGGCTGGTGGACATTCAGCTCCACTCTGAGGACCTCACAGAGGACCAGCACAGCAGGGTCTGTCTTTCAGCTTCAGCCGTGAGCAGAGACGCTGGCATGGAGGTTTTTGGGGAGGCTGCACCATACCTTCGCAAATCAGAGAAGGAGAGAATAGAAGCCCAGAACCAACCATTTGACGCCAAGACCTACTGCTTTGTGGCTGACCCCGAGGTGGAGTACACTAAAGGGAAGATCAAGGCTTCACAGGACGGGAAGATAACTGTTGAGACAGAGGATGGCAGAGTAAGTGTGTTCCTCCTAGCCCTCCTCCCTGCCCTGCTGAGGGCCCAGCACCTCTGCAGGGAGGGCAAGGGACACAGAAAGCAGGAGACTAGCTCAGGTGAGAAACCACTGCCCAGCATCTGCACTGCCCTACCCTCTGACTGGGACCAGAGGAAGGTATTGGTCTGGATGCTTGGATGAAGGTATCCATTGGATAATAATTCCTGGTTTAGGCTTTAAAGATCAGGCAATGCTCTGCAACAGGTTGGATTGTAGCCTTGCTAGTCTTAGTGTTCCTCAACCTTTGCTTTTAACCCTTCCTCATCTAACACTGTCATATCCACCAATAAATTCCTTCCTTTACTGGTAGCAGAGCAGGCAGCTACTTTGAAAGTCCCCTTTGCATGTGAATTTTTTATCAGTGTTGCTGGCTGCCAACAGTTTCCTAAAGGAGCCTCCAAGGTGTTAATGTTGCAAAAACGCTGCAATGTCTTAGCAACTTGTCCTGGAACTTTTGTACAAATAGCTACAGCAGCCCAAAGAAAGCACCTCAACCAACATCTTGACTGTAGGTGCTACCAAATTTTTAAGAGTAAAGAGGATAAAGCAAATAAAGAATAAAGCAGACATCCATTGGTTCACCCCCGCCTCCAGCAGTCGCAGGTATGTGACTGAGCAGAGGCTGCAGCAGACTGCTGTGTACAAGGACCTGCTGTCCTGGGGCTGTCTTTTTTACAGCCATTTGAGCTTTTTGCCTCTGTAGTGTCCTGTGGGAAATATTTCGACAGCTAAAATTTGGAGTCTGTGTAAAGGGCTTCCTTTTTCTGCAATATACATCCTGGTAATTTCTACTTGTTTTTTTCACAAGGCATGTGAGTTATGCTTCCTTGCTATGGCCATGGTTTTCTCTGCCATTCCTGACTTTGCAAACTTCGAAAGTTTCACCCCCAAATCACAATCAAGTGATGCTCTCCACATAGAAAAGCTGTTTCATACCTGTGACCATCCTTATTTCTCTTCTCTGGATGGTTTCTAGTACAACTATATCCTGTGATCAGTAATGAGGGTGTGATTGAGCTGTCGGACACATCCTACATAAAACTGTCTTCTCTCCCTTTCTTTTCTGATAACTCCTAATACTCTAGAGCTTCCTGCCCTCTTCTGAGCATTGGACTGACATTATGTTAGAAAACCCTGTAGTGACTCCCAGATATGTCCTGTGAGTAGCAGTTAATGCACGATCTCTTACTCTGTACGGAGACTTTCTTTGAATCCTAATTTCTGAAGTGTTTGAACGTTTTAGAAAGGTATTTAGGGGCACATATCACAAAGCTGCTTTTGAAAACTGCTCCTGTAGTTCTTGCTTTGTCAAAAGAAGCCCAAGATTGTTCCACAAGTCAGGGCCTGAGCTTGGAAATGGTGTTCAATCTTTCTGAATGAAATCTGATTGCAGTAACACCGTTTCCTCCTTGGATTGGACCAGTCAGCTTCAGCCAGTCCATGGGAGCAGCAGTTACAGCTTAAAAGCAATGGATAAAAACAATGGGAAAAGCCATCTGGATAAATGACAACAGGATTTTCACGCTCCTTCATGATTCAGTGTGGCCAAGATAAACTGCTGCCATCTGTGTACATCTGCTTTCCTGCATATCTGCCCACCCCGGCATATCCACCGGCTCTGGCTGTGTGACAGGATGCTTATCCACAGTGTGAGCCCAGTAGACGGTGCTGTTTGGTAGGGCTAGAGCCTTTGTTTAATTAGGAATGGCAACAGGCAGGAGTGGAACAAATCTGTTCCAAGGAAGGATGTGCTGTTGATGAATATTGTGCTGTTAGTGTCCTGCCTCTCCGGCAACGGGCAGTGTGACTCTTGGAGAACGAAAGGTGGACTGGCCAGCAGTTGTGTGCCAGGCTGTTACAGCCGTGAGCAGCAGCGAGCTGAAGTTCACAAGCAGCACTAATGTGGAGAGAGATCTCCCCAGCACAAACTCTGCCAGTGTGGTTGTAGCAATTCCAGAACAGTAAATTTATATCCTGTAAATTTGTCAGTGTTGTAGAGTTCCTGGCTGGAAGCAGTATCTGCCCTGTAATAGCCATATCTTGTTTTGCACAGTTTAATAAAAGAAAAATCTGAATTAGAGCAGCCTTACCAAATGTTATTGCTTCTCTGTCTGTGTCTTTGTGTCTGTGTATGTACACATGGAAGGAGCATTGAAAGTTGGTGAATTGAGGTTAACTATTTCTAAATTATAGATGATTGCTGTCAAACCTGATGATGTATATGCCATGAACCCTCCTAAGTTTGACAGAATTGAGGATGTGGCCATGTTGACCCACCTGCATGAACCTGCTGTCCTCTACAACCTCAAGGACCGCTACAGCTCTTGGATGATCTATGTAAGTTCCCTCTCATGGCCAAGAAGAAAATCCAGCTGCCAGGAGGTGGACTTCAGTGATTCTTCTGTTTTGTTTTTTTTTCTGCAGACCTATTCAGGTCTCTTCTGCGTCACTGTCAACCCCTACAAGTGGCTGCCGGTGTACAACCCGGAGGTGGTGTTGGCCTACCGAGGCAAGAAGCGCCAGGAGGCCCCTCCACACATCTTCTCCATCTCTGACAACGCCTATCAGTTCATGCTGACTGGTGAGCTTTTCTATTTTGATGAGACCCATAGGAAAAAACTGTCAGAAACACTGCTTCTGCCAAATGCCATTCCTTATCTGCCATGGACTCAGTTGCCTTTGCCATCTCTCACAGCGTGCTGCCCTAATTCCTTGTTCCTTGACAAGTTGCAGATTATCTGCTTGGGCTCCCAACTATTGTGCTATGGAATTAGATGTTTTATTGCTAGGTGATGCAGAGCCAGCTCCAGACAGTTTTCCCTGTCTCCTGAGGTAGATTTTTTATTTTTGAAGTGCTGTGCTGTTGTGCTGCACGTTATGTGTATTTCTGGTCTAAGCACGGAGCTAAGCACCATAACAGGAACCACTGCGAAGGGCAGTTGCAGGCGGATAGGACACACCATGCGGGGGGTGCCTGGTCAGCACACCAGCACGAGGATTCAAGCAGCAGCAGGGAGGTTCAGAACAGAGCTGGAAGAAATATTTTCACCAAAATACATGTTTTTAGTTTGAATCAAGTCCTGTCCCATATTAAATAGTAATAAAGGTAAAGAATGGTAAAGATAGAAGCAAAGAGGAGAGTGCAGGATGGAGCAAAGGTGAAGGAGAGAATGTAAAAAGCAGATTACAGGGAGGGGCAGAGAGAAGAAGAAAAAGACTGTGCATCTTTTCAGTTTTGCTTGCAGAGATTTTGTTTCTTTGCCTTTGATGGATACTAAGTCATGGGTTACCTGAGAACCAGCTCTTTTCCCTACAGCTTCTCTGACTCCAGTTATTTTTCTCTTTGACAGATCGTGAAAATCAGTCTATCCTAATCACGTAAGTACATCTGTCACTTTGAACTTTGCTTCCAACAAAAAGTGGGCAGCTAGTTCTTCAATCTGTGCTTTCTTTCGACAGCGGAGAATCCGGTGCAGGGAAGACTGTGAACACAAAGCGTGTCATCCAGTATTTTGCAACAATTGCAGCGAGCGGGGACGTAGCCAGGAAGAAGGAGTCCTGGATGAAGGTGTGAGGAAGAAAGGCTCAGCAGAGCATGGGATGTTACCAACTTGTGGCTGCAGAGAGCATGGGTGACATTTACCTCAAAATATGAAATATCTTTTATTAGCTTCAGCTACTCTCTCAAGGGCCAGTAAGCCCAGGGGCTGATAGGCAGTTAGGGCCACAGCAAATACCAGAGCTGCCACTGTCACTGTGCAGGTGAAACTGGTCTGGGGGTTTGGTGTCCAGGAAGAATTAGAAGCTCCAGTTTCTTCACATGGACCAGTCTGTCCCTGTGGCTGAGAGATGAGAGCTCTGACCATGGGAGAAATTCTGAATATGGGAAAAATGAATTACTTACCATTTACACACAGCGCTGGTTCTTGACACTGTAATTGAGAAGATGCTGTAGTAACAGTGTACAGCTGAAATGAAGGGCACGTGGTTGCACATGTAATCAGGCAAGCCGCAATAGAGTAACTTTTTCCTACCACATAGCCTGTGGTGTTTTTCAGTAATTATTCAAATGTTCTTGCAGGGTACGCTGGAGGATCAAATCATCAGCGCCAACCCGCTGCTGGAGGCCTTCGGGAATGCCAAGACTGTGAGAAATGACAACTCCTCGCGCTTTGTGAGTTGTGTTTCTTTCTGGCCTCTTGCATTTCTAATCCTGTTTGCCTGCTTCTTACTTGCAACTGGGAGTCACTGTGAGAAATGTTCTTGCTGAGAAATTTCTTGGTTGTTTGTCAGATACTGATGTGATGACAACTGTTTCATGCTCATATCTGTGTGGGAGGCAACAAGCTGTTTCCTTTTATCCATCGTTGAATATCTAAGATAATCCAGACTGATTTGGAGGTGCTCTCACTGGGGTTCAAGAGAGAAAATCACTCTGGCATGTTACCCTGAGAATGCTTCACTGACCACAACCTTTTGTCTGCTTGCCAGGGTAAATTCATTCGTATTCATTTTGGTACCTCTGGAAAACTGGCCTCTGGTGACATTGAGACCTGTGAGTAAATGAGGGTGAGTTACTGCTTTCCTGTAAAGCAAAGAGCTTGAAAAATTTATATATGCATACATATTACAGACTTGCTGGAAAAGTCAAGAGTCACCTTCCAGCTGAAAGCTGAGAGAAGCTACCACATCTTCTACCAGATCCTCTCCAATAAGAAGCCTGAACTGCTTGGTAAGGACAGCCATCACCTGCTGGTATTTTACAGTAAAATCAATATGGGAAACTTTTCCCTAAATATGCCAGCTCAGTGACAGAGGGTCCACAGACACTCAGCTTCCCTTTCTGGCAGGTGCCTCAGGCTGTGGAAAGCACTGAAGCTTTGATCACAGGCTTATTTATGTCATCTGTATTCCAACACCAGTGATGACTGGGCTAGCAAAGGTGTACACAGCACTTTTATTTCTGCTTAACAGTGTTGCACTAGGGGTTACTCCACCTCCAATTTATCTTCCCTGAGTAAGTTCTAATGCAAACTGTGTGCCGGTGAGATGGGAGGGTGGCTAATTTACTCTGCCTTACACCTTGCTGTGCCTGCTCATGCAGAAAGTCCAACTTATACAGGCCAGATCCTGTGAATAATCTTCAATAGAAAGGTGAGAAATTCCCTGGGTGCAGGATGGTCAAATACCCTCATCTACAAACCATCTGTCTGAACTCTTCATCGTATGGGCTTCCCCCTTTCCAGTTCTTCCCCCTTTCCAGTACAGCCCCTCCAGCCTTTTCCCCTTCCCGCTCCCATGGCATACCCCACCCATATGCCTCCCCATCTGTCCCAAAACCTTTTGCCACACATTCAACCACTGCACTCATCCTCACCTCATTCTGCCCATCCCTCCCAACCTCTGTTCTGTTCCACAGAACATCTCCCAGGGTAGAGCTCTCATCCACACCCTCCCTCTATGTGCCCTCCTGACATTTACCACCTCTCTCTTCCCTTCCCAGAGAGACTGCAATGTGCCAGGGGACCGCATGTCTGTACAAGGACACAGATGGATTCATTTTCACTGTATGGAGGGCTTCCTCTCCTGCACATCCCCACTGCATATCTGCACACCTTTGCTTCTCCTCTTACTCTGCAATAGGATTCAGGACTGAAAATGACTTGTGAATTTTGGCCTCAATTAGATGGAGATAAACGCACATGTTTGCATTCCTTATTGCACTAGCACACAACCCCAGTGGGTGCAAAGGGCATTCAGGATGGGTTAATTTGTCATGTATGAGAATAAGCACATATGAGTCTTACCTAAAGGTATCCTTCTTAAAAGCAGTTTCTTTGGGTGGCCCTTGTTCCTTGTCTGCCAGTGCTGAATGTTCAGCTCCCAGTTCACAGCATATTAAACTGATGGGACTGAGAACTCTCTGAGACTTCCTACTCATCCCGTGGAAGGCAGATGAATGGCTTTACTCTGTCTTGTCTCTTAATAGAAAACCATGAGTTTAGGGATACAAAAGGAAAAAGATCCTGTGAATCCTTGCTGAGCCATTGTTCCATTTTCACTGGCAGGATCCGGCTCTCACTCCTTTGTTTGCCTTTCAGAGATGCTCCTCATCACAACCAACCCATACAACTACCCCTTCATCAGCCAAGGGGAGATTTCTGTAGCCAGCATTGATGACCAGGAGGAGCTTGTTGCCACAGATGTGAGTACACTTAGGAAGGAGAGACAGTATCACTTTTACCATCACCACCATTATAATCAGCTGATCTATCTGGTCTGCAGGCAGCCATCGATGTTTTGGGCTTCAGCCCTGATGAGAGAATGGGGATTTACAAACTGACAGGGGCTATCCTGCACTACGGGAACATGAAGTTCAAGCAGAAACCACGTGAAGAGCAGGCAGAGCCAGATGGCACAGAAGGTAATGCGTTCACGGCTTAAAGAGATGTATTTCCAAGTGGTTTTGTACCAGGAAAGAAGTTGTTCCTTGATGAGCTTAAAAAGGAGGTTCAACGTTCAACTTACCACCTCCTGTAGAGTCACTTTCTGCATGCACTTTACCACTTTATTCCTGATGGCTCTGCTGAAGGACCTTGTGCCTGGGACACATTACTGTAGAGTTCACTGGTTTCTGGTAAAACATACAGACTTGTTCTGCTTGGGTGACATTGTGGAGGAGTGGCTTGAAGGGAAAAACATCACCAAAGCACTCACTGGTTTTACCACACTGTTGGGGCTGCCATAGACACTCAGTCATGAGGACCAGCCCTACAAGGCTATTTGGAAAAGTAAATGAGAATATTGGTGAAGCTTTGTTGATAGGGTAAAGCCAACCATTTTGCCAGGTTTCAGAGTGAGCTCTGGCTGGCTCCAATGTATTGTCTGTCCCAGTTAAGAAGAAAGTCTTTCAGCTTTTTTTTGGTTTGTTTTACAGAGGCTGACAAAGCAGCATATTTGATGGGCTTGAACTCAGCAGACTTGCTGAAAGCTTTGTGCTCTCCCCGCGTGAAAGTGGGAAATGAATATGTGATGAAGGGCCAAACAGTGGATCAGGTGAGTGTTAGGGAGCAGCAGGGGCTGTCCTCTCCTTAAGGGACAGGAGTGGGTGCAGGTCACAGCTGAGGATAGTCAAGACCATGAAGGCCAATTAATGCACTTTGTGGGCTGACAGTACCTGTGCATGGAGGAGGGGTGTTTTGTTCCGGTGATGCAGTAGCAGTGCCCTGATACAGCTGTGTGAACCATCTCCCTGCAGGTGCACCAGGCAGTGAATGCCATCTCCAAGTCAGTCTACGAAAAACTCTTCTTGTGGATGGTAATGCGCATCAACCAACAACTGGATACAAAGCTGCCAAGACAGCATTTTATTGGGGTCTTAGACATTGCTGGCTTTGAGATTTTTGAGGTTTGGTTTTACATAGCACTCTCAGACTTCTGGCTGTCTTTAAATGCTTTTTTCCTTTTGTTTGACTTTTCTGACCTTTCCTCCTCCCCCCAAGGCAGCCCTCAAGAACAGGGCAAATCTCTCTGAACCTGCTTCTGCCTTTGTAGATCTAACACCCACTTTGTAAGAGAAAAGAAACAGCTGAAGCAGAGCCATGAAACTAGTGTCACTGTCCCCATAGAATCTGTATTTAGTGACATTAGGGTCACCCAAAAACATCACCGAGGCAGGCTACATCAGCCATGTACTGCACAGCACAGCTCTTCTGTAACCCTGGACCACCCATGGTATATCCCCTGCGCTATTATCAAAACGCTTCAAGGATAGTCTGGCTGACCTTGGCTTGACATCTGTATGAAATAAATTGATTGGAGTCAGTTTAACAATATTTACACTTTTACTCAAATATTAGTTCAACAGCCTGGAGCAGCTGTGCATCAACTTCACCAATGAGAAACTGCAACAGTTCTTCAACCACCACATGTTCGTGCTGGAGCAGGAGGAGTACAAGAAGGAAGGAATCGACTGGGAGTTCATTGACTTTGGGATGGACCTGGCTGCCTGCATTGAGCTTATAGAAAAGGTGAGTTTCTTACGAGACTTATGCAATCACACAAATCAGGTCTGGAAGCGGTTCTTGAGAGTGTTCGCTCTGAGTGCTTTCAGTACACTCTCTGTGAAGCTTTCAGGACTCCTTACTTCCTCTCTCTCTTTAAACATAACCCTTGTGATTAGTTATCCAGTAACTGGAAGTGTATTCTGCCTTCTAAAAAGGCATTGCTTTTTTTCCCCTGTTCTGTTTTTCTTTCTTCCATATCATTCTAAATTGTCATTTCATTGTCATATTTACCCCAGTTGTATTCTGTCTTTGCATATTGGTTCCTCCTTGGGTTTTCCTCTCAATTAAATTCAAATGCCTCATGTCTGCTTGCTTTTACCTCCTTCTGTGTGAGCAGAAGTCACTACTATATTCCAAGAAGTTACTGCACAGGTTTTGCTTGGCTTTCTTTGTTTTCCAGACAATGTCTAGGTAGTTCAAAACCCTATTTATGAAAATCTGGTGCTTTTGAGTATCTTGTCAGGTGCTCACAAAAGATCTTGCTTACCTGCTCCTTCCAAGATAATTCTTTGTAAAATACCCCCAGTACTCTAAATTCAGCATTTCTTTCACTCCATATTATTATAACTTGAATTACTCTTATTCAAAAGCATCTTTTTTCTATTCAGCCCATGGGCATCTTCTCCATCCTGGAAGAGGAGTGCATGTTCCCCAAGGCAACTGACACCTCTTTCAAGAACAAGCTCTACGACCAGCATCTGGGCAAGTCCAACAACTTCCAGAAGCCCAAGCCTGCCAAAGGCAAGGCTGAGGCCCACTTCTCCCTGGTGCACTATGCTGGTACAGTAGACTACAACATCACTGGCTGGCTGGAGAAGAACAAGGACCCCCTCAATGAAACTGTTGTGGGGCTGTATCAGAAATCATCTATGAAAATTTTATGCAATCTTTATGCCACGTTTGCTTCCATAGATGAAGGTAAATTCAGAGGATTATGTCTCCTGTCCTGTGTTTCCTACTGTACCTGTCACCTGACTTGAATCAGTGTTGAGTCAGCATTCGTGCTCTATGTATTAGATGCACAATTATAATGCTGTCAAAGGGATCTGCAGCAGTATCTCAGTTGGACTGTCATCTCATTTTCCAGCCGAAGGTGGTGGTATTAAGAAGAAAGGAACCAAGAAAAAGGGCTCTTCCTTCCAAACTGTCTCTGTACTCTTTCGGGTAGGTGTGTTCTCTGGCACAGCATGGTCCAGATGCAGCAAATGCCGATAAGGCAGTCCCGTCAGACCTGGCTGCACTAGTTCACCATTCCCACTTTCTCTGCTGCCATACCATACTGTGGAAAGTTGCCTTTGGGATCTGGTAAAGGTTAATTTGAATTGTGCTTTGCTGATGCAGTCCAATGAGATGATGGCGGAGAAGGGAATTCATGTGCTTTGATCAGGTTGCATGGTTTCAAGAGAGCCCAAAGGCTGTCTTGGCTTTGACCTTTGGTGCTCACAGCATCCTTCCCTTCGTTGATTGTAATTGGCTTTCAGGATGTGTCTCTCTGAGCACAGGGCATTGTGTGGCAACCAGTGCCTTACGGTCAGTGTGGACAACACAAATTACATGTTGCAGCCCCTTGATGCTGCTGTGACATATCTATATCCTGGGGCCAGGTGTAGGCTTAGCCCTTTCTGGCAGGATGAGGAGTGCAGCATCCACCTGGCTGTGACGTGGGCCTTATTCATTACGTATGTCATTATTGCAAGGGGTGATCCAAGAAATGCAATGTTAACAAAAACCATACTGCAGAGCAGGTGACTTATGAGTCATTCTACGACTGATGTCGCAGGATCATAGAATCGTAGAATTGAATTGCCTAGGTTGGAAGGGACCTTTCAGATCATGTAGTCCAACCATCAACCTAACTCTGACAGAAAACATCACTAAACCATATCTCTAAGCACCATGTCTGTCTGTCTTTTAAATCCCTGCAGGGATAGTGCCTCAACCCCTTCCCTGGGCAGCCTGTCCCAATGCTTAATAACCTTTTCAGCATAAACATTTTTCCTAATTTCCAATCTAAACCTCCCCTGGCACAACTTGAGGCCCTTTCCTCGTGCCCTATCACCTGTTCCCTGGGAGAAGAGCCCAACACCCCCCGGCTCCCCCCTCCTTTCAGGGAGTTTCAGAGAGTGAGATGGTCTACCCTCAGCCCCCTCTTCTCCAGGATGAACACCCCCAGCTCCCTCAGCCGCTCCTCACCAGACTCCTGCTCCAGACCCCTCACCAGCTCCGGTGCCCTTCTCTGGACACGCTCCAGTACCTCAATGTCTTTTTTTTTTGTGATGAGGTGTCCAAAAGTGGACACAGTACTCAAGGTGGGATTTGTGGCTCAATTCTCTTAAATATACGTAGCTAATATATCTAAATAATAAAAACAACAATTCAACCCATTCATTCATTTGATCAAGAAAGACAAGATATTGGTATCCCGGAATATTGTTCATTTCTTTCCATCCTCATCCTGTTCAATAACTTATGATCAGTTTCTAAGCACTAAAGTAATTTTAAAACTGGCCGAAAGTCGTATCCACTGTTAGTAGCTATTTACTTTGCTGATGCCTACAGAGGATTGTAAAATATTCACTAGAGGGAAAAACTCCTGAATTTTTTTTTTAATCAGAGTCAAATCATGCTAAGAATATTTGTATTATGTCTTGAAGTAATATAGAGGTTGCAGATGATTTCTTTTTTACAGGAAAATCTAAATAAGCTGATGTCCAACTTGCGAACAACTCATCCTCATTTTGTGCGTTGTATCATTCCCAATGAAACAAAAACCCCAGGTAATTCATAAAACATGGCATAGAAATCAGCAGAGTGACCAATTGACCAATGTTAGAAAAGTCAATATATCCCCATGTTGCACTGTCATAGGCCTGATGGATCACAAGCTTGTTCTGCACCAGCTGAGATGTAACGGTGTTCTGGAAGGCATTCGAATCTGCAGGAAAGGATTTCCTAACAAGATATTATATGGGGATTTTAAACAAAGGTCTGTAATAACATTCTAGTGTTTGCATCGAACCCAATTCATTTGAGAGAAAAGTCTTGCTAAACAAGTCAATGATATAGTTCTTAGGAAAAGACTATTTTAATATTTAACAACTATGGAAAGTATGAAGGCATCTCTAATAGCAGGGTCTGCATGGGCAGTGCCCACCCAAATAACTTCCTGAATATCATATGCCAAAGCGAATTTTCACTTCATTCATGCTCATGTGATTGTTTGGATATTCTTTGCTTAAATTGTCAAATTTGACACAAGCATGTTTCAGCAAAAATATGGAGGGTGGTCTATACCGCATCCTATATTTAACAATTATCTAGTAGAAGTTTGAAGAATGCTGTTTAAATAATTCTAACTGGAATGGTTTTACTGAAAGGAATTTGTGTTAAACCTGATACCACTTTTCTAATGAAATTACAAGCTTGACTGGCAAATATGTCTACATTAACAAAAGAGACTTCATCAGGACATATAAATTAGTTCCACGCAGCACTGTGATTTTGTACAGGGCTAACATTTCTACAGCACCTTAGCTACATTATTTTATAGATTTAAAAACCTCAAACAATTTTAACTCAGAAACTGCCATGCAAACAGGACGTTTGCAAAGGGTTGCTAAATTTAGCTGGCATCATCTACTTGTTGTATTTGAACAAAGGCAAATGTAGAGTCATATCTTGAAGAACAAAGAAATTACAGCACACTTACGGCACTGATTGGGGTATCTTGGAGAGCAGGGACATTGAAAATGGTAGCAGTGGCATTTTGGGCGCTCACTGAAGAAGACTTCCCAAGGCAGTGATGTGTGTGGGCAGATTTGTTTCTGGGTAAACAGAGGCATGCTGAAAAGCATAGGAGGTGGAATAACCTCTCAATGTAGAATTAGGAAGTCCATTGCTAGATCCTATGTCTAATTCTGGTTTACATACTTCAGGAGGAATGCGAGAAGCTGGATATGGTTCAGAGAAGAGCTACAGGACAAATGTGAACTCAAGTGCAGTGAGAGAGTTAAATCAAAGTATTTAACTCATGAAACTGTATGTTAACAGATGATTTATTTGTGGTGTAGAGAACCTACGGGTGTAAAGATTTCTGAATATACAGGAAACTGTCATCAAAAAGTCAGACTCAAAGCAGAAGTCTAAGGGTGGGACCTAAAAAAGGATGTTGTAGAAGTGAAGTATACCTTCCCTACAGTGACAGTGAATAGCTTACCTAGGATGCTCTAAAGGTTTGAAGACATCAAATAAGATTGAAATTTCTTTTTTAAAAACACGGGTACTAGATTAATCACAAAATGGGGGTTGGATGAACAAGGGACTGGGAGAACTGTGTACCTGTGTTGTACAGGAGGTCAGATTAGATACTTGCAGCAGTCCCCTTATTCTTAAAATCCATTAATTTTTTGAATTTACAGCTAACCCAGTGAGCTGCCCCCCTAGATTAGTGTAAATGACTGTGACATAGATGAGCAGAGTCTCTCAGGTCCGGAGAACAGACTGTCCATGCCCTCAGTCTCAGTGAGGGCTGTAACATGGGCTGGGAACCTACTGAACTGACCTGCTTTAAGGCTGGAGGTGGGACTCGGACTCAGCCTAAATCTGTGTCTTCAAAGTGACAGCTATTCTTGTAGCATCCTGTGCACTGAAATGATACTGACAATTGAGCTTTTTTTCCTTTGTTTTGTCAGATACCGCCTTCTGAATACCAGTGTCATTCCAGAAGGTCAGTTTATTGATAGCAAGAAGGCATGTGAAAAGTTGCTGTCTTCCGTTGAGATAGATCATACTCAATACAAACTTGGACACACTAAGGTAAACATTTAGTTTTTCCACACAATGAATAATCCTTCATTGCATTAAAATATAAGTCCAGCAATGACTGATCTCTGCTCTTTGATTGCAGGTGTTCTTCAAGGCAGGTTTGCTAGGTGTCCTGGAAGAGATGCGAGATAATTGCTTAGGACAACTGATCACGCAGACACAGGCTTTATGCAGGGGATATCTCAGGAGACTTGAATTGAAGAGAATGTTAGACCGAAGGTGAGTGTCTTCTGCGAGGTCTGGTTTCCCAAAGCTGTGTTTTTTTCACAGTTCCGATGAATCGCTGTGATTTCAGGGAGTCCATCTTCTGCATCCAGTACAACATTCGTGCATTCATGAAAGTCAAGCACTGGCCCTGGATGAAGTTGTACTTCAAGATAAAACCTCTCTTAAAAAGTGTGGAAACTGAGAAAGAAATGGCCACGATGAAGGAAGAGTTTGAGAGAATGAAAGAAGAACTGGCTAAATCAGAAATCAAGAGGAAAGAACTGGAAGAAAAAATGGTGACTCTGGTGCAAGAGAAAAAGGACCTGCAGCTGCAAGTACAGACTGTACGTAATTTAAAGGCATCTTTGGCTTGTCAAATTACGTCAGTTTTGTCTGAGTGTTCTGTTGTGTTTCAGTTGCATAGTGAGCAGGTGATGTCTGCAAGTGTCAGTTCCAATGTGTGACAATGAAACACGTTTCTGTGTTCTTTTAAAAGGAAACTGAAAATTTGGCTGATGCTGAAGAAAGATGTGACCAGCTGATAAAAGCAAAATTCCAGCTGGAAGCAAGAATCAAGGAGGTAATGGAAAAACTGGAGGATGAAGAGGAGATAAATGCTGATCTGGCAGCCAGAAAGAGGAAACTGGAGGATGAATGCTCCGAGCTGAAGAAAGATATTGATGACCTTGAGTTAACATTGGCCAAGTCTGAAAAGGAAAAGCATGCCACTGAAAACAAGGTAGTTTTATTTCTGCTATTTGCATGTTTATAATAGTTACTCTTTCCATATATAGATTGTAAAGGTGCAGTCAACTTTAACACCAGGCCCATAGATTTCCTTATACAACATCCTGTTATTGTTCAATTTTGTCACTTCTATTATGGAGGAAAACCATCCCGTAAGCATACAAAATGCATTAAAATGAAAGTTCAGAATTGCCTTGTGGCTTCAGAAGGGTTGATACATAAGCAGAGATACTGTATAGTTTGACCATATAATGGAACTAATTAAGTCTCTTTGGTGGTCTTGCAACATGTTTATTACCTTTGTGTGATCACTAACCTATACAAAAGCCAAAATTATTAGAGACCTTCAAGTATTTTGCCTTAAAATAGGTTAAAAATCTAACTGAAGAAATGACAGGTTTGGATGAGACTATTGTGAAGTTAGTCAAGGAGAAGAAGGCCCTGCAAGAAGCCCACCAGCAGGCACTGGATGACCTGCAAATTGAGGAGGAAAAAGTTAATAACCTCACCAAAGCCAGGATCAAGCTGGAGCAACAAGTGAACCATGTGAGCATGATCAACACGAAGAAAAAGGGTAGATTCTTCAGTTGTTCCATCCGTCATCTTTATATATTTTTATGTTACAGGTTGAAGGATCTTTAGAACAGGAAAGAAAAGTTTGTATGGATCTTGAACAAGCAAAAAGAAAGCTTGAGGGAGACTTGAAACTTGCACAGGAAACCAAAGCGGATCTGGAGAATGATAAACAACATTTAGATGAAAAATTAAGGAAGTACGAGAAAAAAAAATGGTGACAAATTTACTATGTTTTTAACTGAACATATTTCCTTTTTATTAAAAGAAGTCTTTCCTTTACAGCAAAGACTTTGAATTTAACCAGATACAAAATAAAATTGAGGAACAGCAGAGTTCAGGTATTCAATTGCAGAAGAAGATCAGAGAATTGCAGGCAAGAGCCTTTATGTAACAACTACTTCATTTTTACTGTTTGCTTGTTGAAAATGTAGAAGCATGAATAATGCTTGTCACAGTTGGTCACTGATAAAATCTCTGACCCAGTCACAGCAGTTACCTCCATAGGTTGTAGTAATTTTCTCCCCACAACTGAAAGCCATGATCTAAAGTTAGTATGAGTTGATCTATTTCTTTTCTTGTTGGTAAGCCTTCACCTATAATGAAAAAACAGTAAAATTCAAAGGAACTTTTGTTTTGCTTATAGTCCCCAAAACAATGGGATTGGTATTCTACTATGGCAATTATGCATTAACCTAAGCATTTTATTATCTCTCCTCTTAATGATTTCTGAGACGCTATTTCCTCATTATTTAGGCCCGTGTTGCAGAGCTGGAAGAGGAAACCATGAGTGAGAAAGCGATGCGGGTAAAAGCAGAGAAACAGTGTGATGAGCTGGCTAATGAACTAGAGGAAATCAGTGAAAGGCTTGAAGAGGCTGGAGGAGCCACCACCACTCAAACTGAACTTAACAAGAAGCGTGAGGCAGAGTTCCAGAAGATGCGTCGTGACCTCGAAGAGGCCACGCTGCAGCACGAAGCCACGGCTGCCGCCCTGCGGAAGAAGCACGCGGACAGCACAGCTGAGCTTGGGGAGCAGATCGACAACCTGCAGCGAGTGAAGCAGAAGCTGGAGAAGGAGAAGAGTGAGCTGAAGATGGAGATTGACGACCTGGCCAGTAGTACAGTGACCATTACTAAGTCCAAGGTGTTTCTTCTATAAGTGCAATACTTGAACTGGCAATATTTCTGTCTGGTGGGAATTTAATGCAATACAAGCATGCATACACAGATTCCGCTTTCTTACTCTCTTTCAGGCTAACCTGGAAAAAATGTACCACACTCTGGAAGACCGGATGAGAGATATGAAAGGCAAATTTGAGGAAAACCAGAGAAATATGAAGGAGATGCTGATACAAAAAGCCCAGCTCCAAACAGAATCCAGTAAGGAAGGCACAAAGATCTGCTGAGGGGGTATTTTTTCCCTTCAGTAGCAGAAAGACCCTCTAGTGTGTACCGTGAGTGAGACATAATTGTTCCCAAGTGCATATTCTACTTTTAGAGTCTTTGGTACGGGCACAGACAACATTAGAAATAAATGAAAGGAAATGAGTTCATGAGTGACGCTTTAGAGTTCATATGCCAATTGCAAGCATTATTTGCTTAGGTAAATAATTCCCAGAATGATGTGACATAACTCGCTGATTCCATGCAAGTGGACTAGGAATTTGGGACAGTCTCAAATGAGTTGAGCAATGTGTTAGAATGGCACGTTCTCCTCCAGGAGTGCACATGTCCACTGTGTGTACAGTATCTGTGTATGTGCTACTCTCATGAAGCTTGGTACTGCTTCCACGCAGACTTCTTGGAACAGTGTGAGTGACAAGTGTGAAAGCTCCTTGGTCTGATTGACTGCTGGGTCAGACATCTCACATTAAAATACCACTGAATTGGCTTCAACTAACCTTCTGAATTCTAGGGATTTTAGACAATAGCAGATCAGGGAGTGCTGACGTACACTATTGTAGCAGCTGATCCATAGGGCTATGCCTGCCATGAAAACCCTTTTTAAGTGAATTTATATGAATTTATGTGAAAAAACTCTATAGGCACATCTGTATGTGGACGGAGATATAGGTACAAGGAAACAGCAGACCAAAGAGGGCACAGCATGTGAAAGTCTTCCAAAATCTGGCAGTCTCTGGAAGCTAGTGGTCCTGATGAATCCACAAGAACTGTCAAGGCCTGCCAAATCAGCCCAAAGCCACTGGCAAACACCAGCATCAACAAAGGGCTGTATGACTGGGGCCACATCCAAGAGGGTGATGGCTGCTGTATACAAAGACTACGGGATGATACACATGCCCGGATGAAAATGGGAGCCCCTGAGGCTGGGGTTGGCCTAATGGGTATTGATCCTACTAGGGACATACGGCTGAATGTGTGTGCGAGTGCCTGTGGAAAAATATGTGAATGTGCTGAGTTACCTGGCAGTAAGCATAACAGCCTGAGGCTAATACCTGCAGCAACTTAATTAGTAAAAGGTGTCCAAATAAATACTGGTTGTGATCTGTGGCTCCCCCATCTCCATCCCTTGTCAGGGAAAAGGGAATTTACAACACCTTTTGATGGAGGAACACACAGACCATAGCCAAATTCTTTCTTCTTTTCTTATGAGTGATCTCTTTGAAGTTATCATGCTTGCAAGATGATTCTGTAGATCTGACCAGTTTGTTGTAATGTCATTGTGCGTAGTGCTCAAGGGGAATCTTAGAATGAAATTGAAAGTTTGAGAAAAAACTCTAAAATGGCTCAGGAAAAGGCTGAAAAAGATGGAGGGCTGCAAGAAGACCCAAGAATTCTAAAGATGACAGCATGGACTATAGGCACCTCTCCAGGAAAGTAGAGGGGTGTTACTTCAGCCCACAGGACAGAGAGTGATGTAGAATAAGTGTTTTCCAGTTATTGTAAAGCTTCTGAAGTGAAAGTTTAGGATATACCTAAAATGAATAGGGTGGCTAGAGAAAGGAGTGGTCAAGTAAACATTGGCAGCAGGGATAGGGAAGCAGAAGAAATTACTAAACCTGTGCAAAGTGGTGGAGAGTATTAAACTGTTTAGTGGAAGATATTGTAAAATGGAACTGTAAGAAAACACAGAATAATCTAGAAAGGGTGATACAACTTGAAGAAAAACATCTCGACCTAGAGACAGGATTGCCAGTTTTCCTAATGTTCTTTTAAAAAAGGTTGTCAGCATAGAAGAAATTTAGAAGGTATAACAAACGAGAAAGGAAGGTTTGAAACTAAGAAAATAAGTGTGATGCACTTAAGTAGTTAAAGCTGAGAAGATTGTGGGTTAAGCACGTGTATATGGAAGTCTGAATGAACAGTAAAAATCAGGATTAAAGCAGAATAGGAGTAATGTTTAAGGAGGTAGAATAGATAAATGTGGGAGAACACATATCTGTCTCAATTTCATTATCAAACCCTGTATTATGCTAAGAGTAAGATGACATGGTAAAAAATATATATGCAAAGAGAATGGTAAAATAAGAATGGTAAACGTATATACATAAAGGTAACAACTGATAAGGTAAACAAAGTTGTGATTCCACTTGTCTGTTACTGAGTATTATTCATATCTGAATGTTTTCAGGATGCTTAATCTGGACAGTACTGGAAACTTCTCTTCTCTTGTCACAGGTGAACTAAGCCGTCAACTCGTAGAGAAAGAAACCATAACATTGCAACTGTCTAGAAGCAAGCAGGCAGTTACACAGCAAATAGAAGAACTTAAAAGGCAGCTAGAGGAAGAGAACAAGGTAGTGCTAATTGCTGAGCACATGCTAAGGCTTCAAAATGTGTCAGGGCTTCAGTTAATTTAAAAAACACTTTTGGAACTTTATAAGTATTGTTGCCTACAGTCTAACACAATAAAATTACTACTGGGCAAAATGTGTACAGTGAGCACTGTGTTTAAGTGCTTTACTAAGGAGGTCTCTGACATTATAAGTGATTTCACTTTTGGTTAATTTTTTCACATGCTTTTTGACTTTGAAACCTTGGTCTATGTGATCTCTTTTGCTTCAGTACTCCCAGGGAAGAAAAGCTACATCATATGCCAAGGAGAGAGCATCACTCTTGGCCTTTTCTAGTGGTAGAGCTGAGTTGCAGCTGAAGATAGCTGCCTGAACTCTTGTAAACCACTGGCCCTTTGTCTTCTGCTCGCGCTGCAGTGACCATATTTTTAGTGTGCAAGGTCATGGGGTTGTCTGCTGGCCATAGCTAACATAAATGCATGATAGTGTGGGTAATTTTTAGGCCAAGAACGCCCTGGCCCACGCCTTGCAGTCTGCTCGCCACGACTGTGACTTGCTGCGGGAACAATATGAGGAGGAGCAGGAGGCCAAGGGGGAGCTGCAGCGTGCCCTGTCCAAGGCCAACAGTGAAGTGGCCCAGTGGAGAACCAAATACGAGACGGATGCTATTCAGCGCACGGAGGAGCTGGAGGAGGCCAAGTACGTGATAGATGGGATTACCTGTCCAGATGTTATGTACATTGTTCAGAACATAGATCTGCTTTTAGTAGCCAAACCTAAATTATTTTATTGGGGTTTGCATATGCATTTAATTAAAAAAAACCAACTCCCGATATTGTATTCATTACATTATGTACAAAATACACTGATTTTTTGAATGTTATGCTTGTTTTGTTCATATTTCTTAAGGAAAAAGCTCTCTCAGCGTCTCCAGGAAGCAGGGCAGCAGGCAGAGAGTGTGAATTCAAAGTGTGTCTTCTTGGAGAAGATGAAATTGAAGTTGCAGGGAGAGGTGGAGGATCTGACAGTGGATAGAGAGAGAGCAAACACATTGGCAGCTGCCCTTGACAAGAAACAGCAGAACTTTGATAAGGTGAGAAGTGAGCACCGTATCTTCTAAGTCTAGCCTTCCTAGACAGCCAAACTAATACTCCTTACTTAAATTAATACTGAAATCAAGTTGAGTCTAACAGTTATAACTCCTCTAGAGCATGGCAATAGGAATTTGTCCTGTTTTCAGAGACTATTTATTTAGTACAGAAAATAGCCACAAATAAAATTTTCATTTTCAGTACTAGCAGGGAATAAAACTTGTTGTCTTTCAGGTTGTGGCAGAATGGAAGGGAAAGTATGAGGAGAGCCAGCTGGAGCGGGAAGCTCTCTCTAAAGAATCACGCTTGCTGAACACAGAGCTTTTCAAAGTGAAAAATGCCTATGAGGAAACCTTAGATCAGCTTGAAACAATCAAATGGGAAAACAAGACTCTCAAGCGTAAGTGTTTGGCTCTGATTTCCCATTAGGTGCTCACAGTCCTACCACAACAAGGCATTGCTCATGTCTGCACAAGGTACACTAAAGTACAGGGCTGTGTCATTACTATTCTCTCCATTTTAATGGAGAATATGAAAGTCTCAGCAAAAGTTGTCGAGCAAGTTTGTAAAGTGACTGATGTAATAAAGCAAATGTCCCACCTCTCCATTATCTGCTGCAGAGATGTAAGATCAAGGGCATTTGGGTGTCACTCCCAGGTAAGAGTGGTGCCCTGACGGGGCTGTAGTGCTTGTGAAAGTGAATTTTACGGATATACTGCGAACATGTAATGACAAGACCTGCAGCGTTACCCTGATGACGTGTCCAGAGACATAAACACATGCAGGTATTTTCCAGGCTCTCTGTAAGGAGGGCTGTGAAACTGCACTGATGCCCCTGTGGTTATGTCATCCTGCATGAATTGATTGTATCTGGTTTTATCTGTACATACATACACGCACACATATACAACCGTGTACACATGTATGTATGTGTATGCATGTGTATGTATGCAGATGTAGAAAAGAGGTGTTGAAGACAGCCACAAAGCGTAGAGTTCAGCTTCTCTGGCTGCGCCAGGCTGATGTCTTTCTTATCTCCCAGAAGAGATAACTGATCTGACTGAACAGATTACTGAAAATGGCAAAATGATCAGAGACCTTGAGAAAGCCAAAAAGCAGGCCGAACTAGAAAAATCTGAACTGCAGTTAGCTCTGGAAGAGGCAGAGGTGAGTTAATTTAAATATTACTGGAAAAAGTAGAGAGCAGTCCAAACTCTTTCTGTTCTCTCTCCTGGGCTTTGGCTATGTGCAAGGCTGATTGCCACAAACTTAAGGAGTTTGTGTGAAGTCACTGAGTAACATCACAATAATGATGTTCTCTGAAATGTTACTTTTGTGTTTGTTTTTCCTCTTTTTCAATTAAAGGCAGCTCTTGAGCACGAAGAGGTCAAAATTCTTGGTGTCAACCGAGAACTGACTCAGATTAAATCAGAAATTGACAGAAAGATTACTGAGAAAGATGAGGAGATCAGCCAGTTAAAAATGAACCATCAAAAGACTGTGGAGACAATGCAGGGTGTTTTGGATGCTGAGATAAGGAGCAAAAGTGAATCCTTAAGGCTGAAGAAGAAGATGGAGGGAGACCTGAATGAAATGGAGATCCAGCTGAGCCATGCCAACCGCCAGGCTGCAGAGGCACAGAAACACCTGCACAGCATCCAGGGAGTTCTCAAGGTTTTGATTTACCTTCCTGGTTGATTTATTTTTAAGCAAATTATCCAAGAAATTCATTAGGACATAATTGGCTCTTCATCTTTAGGAGACGGAGCTGCACTTGGACGACGCTCTCAGGACACAGGAGGACCTGAAGGAGCAGGTGGCCATGGTGGAGCGCAGAGCAAACCTGCTGCAGGCTGAAGTCGAGGAGCTACGGGCTGCACTGGAACAGACGGAGCGCTCCAGGAAAGTGGCTGAGCAGGAGCTTCTGGATGCCACTGAACGTGTGCAGCTCCTCCGTACCCAGGTAGTTTGCTTTGCTAAGGCAGACATATATGTGCATGCAGAGATTCGCAGAGTAAGAACGAATAATAATTCATGGTCTCTATGTGTAAGAGACCAAAGACAGACACCCAAAGCCTCTCTTTCTCCTTCATAGAACACCAGCCTTTTTAATACAAAGAAGAAGCTTGAAACTGATATGGCACAAATCCAAACTGAGATGGAAGATATTACGAATGAAGCAAAAAATGCTGAAGAAAGAGCAAAGAAGGCAATCACAGATGTGAGGATGTTACTGTGTTTTGTTCTTCGAGTTTTCAGGGCTTCCCAATGGCATTGCTGATGGGAGTTAATGTAAATGCTCTTGTCACAAGTTGGACAAAGAACCAGTCTGTGGGCCTGGCTGAAGAGGCTACGTGTCAGAGGAGGATTAGAACAACAGGGAAATTGTCCTGCCGACAGATGAATTATTGGGGCTGTTGTCATCATAATGAATTAAACCCACATTTAGTCAGTCTAAACCAAATAACTTTCTCCAGTGCTGCATGAAAATGTAAACCACAAAAAATCCTGCAGTATGGAAACCAGAACAGTGTCTAATTTGTTTAAATATTAATCTTTTCAAAATCCTATTTAAGAACTTTTCAATGCGGAATTGTGAATTGCCATTCAAAATTGGTGCTATATCCTCCTGTGCACATCCAGTGAAGCTCAGCCAGGCAGCAGGGCTGGTGTATCAGGAAAGCCAACGTGCTAATACTTTTTGACACATAGGAGTAAAACAAAGTCTTAAAACTTAAAAACATTATTTGAGGTTAAAATCAAAGGAAAACATCTCCACTTGCTCATGAAAGTGATTTTTTTTTCTTAAATAATTTCTGTTCTGTTTGAATAAAACAGAAATACAGCATTACGATGAGTTAAGCACACACACATATATTTATATTTATATATTTATAAAATTTCTAATGCTATTATTTTATTCTCACACTTTTCAATTTTAACTTTTTCAGGTATTTAATTGCCAAAGCAATTTGTTCAATTTTACACTATTTGTAAACAATGTCACTCAATATTTTACCAAAATACTTAATTTGATTGTGTGGGAATCAAAAGTTTGAGAGCAAAATATATCCCAGTTTAGTCTTAAATAATATAGATTGCTTTAAACTATTTTCTGCCTTGTAGCACTAGCCATCCAGGCTAGTGGAGCAGTTACAGCGTGCAGACGCCATCACGGTCCATGCGTTTTATGCAGAGAAGCCGTGGCTGTGCCATGCCCTGCTCCCCAGCTTTGCTGTGGCTCCTGCTCTACCCCATGGCACCTGGATGCCAATGAGTCAGAGTGATGAGCACACAGTGGAACAGAGCATTTACCCTTTCTGTTGTTCTAAGCTCCATGTGTGCACCAAGGCAGAATTTTTCCCATCCTTTTTCCTACTATTTCCTATCATGTTTCTTCCACTATTGCATGTCACAGAAAAAAACAAAGCAGAAAGTGTGGTAGCAGGAAAAGCCAGCAGGAACCAGGAATAAATCTTCAGATGATGCACAGCATGCACTGTTCTTTCACATACTTCCAATTTCTTGTGTCATCTCCCTTCCAAGGCGGCCATGATGGCAGAAGAGCTGAAGAAGGAGCAGGACACCAGCGCCCACCTGGAGAGGATGAAGAAGAACCTGGACCAGACGGTGAAGGACCTGCAGCACCGTCTGGATGAGGCTGAGCAGTTGGCACTGAAGGGAGGCAAGAAGCAGCTCTTGAAGATGGATGCCAGGGTGGGTACCAGCAGTGAACGTGAATGACAAAGATACCTTTCCTCTCTGAGTCCTGTGTGAGGGCTCAAGCCAATTGATGATTGATTCACCAGATCCGAGAGTTAGAAGCTGAGCTGGAAGAAGAACGTAAACAATGTGCAGAGGCTATGAAAAACATCCGCAAATATGAGCGGCGTGTCAAAGAGCTTACTTTTCAGGTGGGTATAAATAGAAAGCAATTCTCCCAATGTCTTGTCTCACAGAGACATATAATTTCACACTCCCTTTCCGCAGAATGAAGAACACAGGAAGAACATGATGAGGTTACAAGATCTGGTAGATAAACTGCAGGTGAAAATGAAATCCTACAAAAGACAAGCCGAGGAAGCTGTGAGTCACTCAACTGAAGCAAATACTTATTTACCATAAACAGACTGTTTAAAAGTTGGCTCTGCGTGACAGCATGTTGTCAGATGGTTTTCAGTCCCTTTTGTTTTGCCATTTCAGGATGAACAAGCCAGTACTAATCTCTCCAAATTCCGAAAAGCACAGCATAAGCTAGAAGAGGCTGAGGAGAGGGCAGATATTGCTGAGAGTCAAGTAAACAAGCTCAGAGCTAAAACCCGAGAAGTGCCTTCTACAAAGGTAAGCCTTTATTGCAGGAGGCAGGTGTGCAAGTTTGTACTGTTTGTTCAAGCAAGTCAAGCAGTAGATTTGTGCCTTGCAGATGGGTATAGACATCACTCAGAAAGAACGGTTCCGGAAGGAAGGGATCTTGAAGAAAGACTGAGAGGATTGGGGTTCTTCAGCCTGGAGGAGAGAAGGCTCCCAAGAGACCTTATTCTGGCTGTTCAATATATAAAGGGCAGCATACAGAGAAAGACAGGCAGAGAAAGACTTTTTACCAGGGCCTGTAGTGACAGGACAAAGGGCAATGGTTTTAAACTGAAAGAGCGTGGGTTTAGGTTAGACATAAGGAAGAAACATTTTATCATGAGAGTGGTGAGACATTGGAACAAGTTGCCCAGAAACGTGGATACCCCATTGCTGAAAGTGTTCAAGCTCAGGTTGGACAGGACTTTGGGCAACCTGATCAAGTGAAAGTTGTCCCTGGCCATGGTAGGGGTTTTGGACTGGATGATCTTAGAAGGTCCCTTCCAGCTCAAACCATTCTGTGATACTATGATTCTATAATTCTGGCATTTCAGGTTCTGGTGCCAAGCACGAGCCTTCTGGCTAGTTTCATCACATTAGGTTCAGGTTTAAGGAACTGCCTCACAAATTGAAAGAATGAGAGCCAACCTAACTCCGAACTTTCCTAAAACAACCTTCCTGTGAGCTTAGGCAGAATCAACATTCTGGTTGAGAAATATGCAGCAGCACTGCGTCCTTAGCTGAACTTCCCCAGCAGTTTTACCAAACAAGACTGTTTGGTACAGATCTTTACAGGTGTAACACTTTTTGACTGCACTAATCTAGCTCAGTCCACGTTTTGAAAAATTACTAGTGCTTAGAGCATGTATGCAGGAAATGGAGAGCCTTGGCTCCAGGCTTACCCACAGCATCCTCTTAGTCATACAGCATTTTAATTCTAGAAGAGACACTGTGGAGAAGATGCTTTCTTCTGAAGGCTCGGGCCTGAGACTCAGTAGACAATGTTGGTTTTGCCAGAGCCTGGTGTGCAACTTTCAATGAGTCGCTTAATGCCACGGTCCAGTAAAAGGCTTTGACTCCTCAGTGCTTGTCAGGGTATCCTGCCCAGAGCCCAGGGGAAGCACTTGGAAGGCTGCGTCCAGGTTTCTGTGCAAAGTCTCTAGATATGAGATTACCTTATAGAGGGAATGCTGTATCTCTAATTGAGCTGAAAGCCCAGACAGGGGCAAGATTTCAGATATCTCCTATTTGGTATCCCCAGGTAAAGGCATGTTGAACACACTGACTCTTTCTGCAACTATTTCTGCAATATGTTGTAGTTCTAGATCCTGCTTTGAAGTGCCGGACACTGCAGTATCTATGGAGCCTGGGCACCTGCCACGAGTTCTGGATTCTGCTCTGAGAGGCCTATAAATTCAGAACTGTAATGCCTAAATATTTTCATAGATACAATGGATCAATACATCCTTTTAGTCCCTTCCATGCTTTACATTCACTTTTGGAAATGCTGGGATACTGCTTGCCCCAGAGGATGGGGGTGCTTTGCTTAAGCACTGCAACAGCAAAGTAGCACTTTGGAAAAGCCAACAGATATGTTTCTCCATTTCAACCCATCAGTCTTACAGCATAACGTTTGATGATGTGTAGTCTTAAGGGTTGCAGACAATGCTACATTGACCAGGGCTCCACTTGCACAACCTGGATGGATGTTGTATTGAGGCAGATGATTTTAGGGGCCAAAAGACTCATCTTGACATGCATGGATTAAACAAAGCCTCTCCTTTCCAGGTGCTGTTAGGAAGTAAAAAATGAGCTTCCTCTGCGATAACCAGAACTTACACCATCTGTCCAGCTGTGGATTTGCAGTAGCTAGAGCTACACTGGTAGGAAGTATCTTTCGTTTGCTTATGGACATAAACATTTTCTGTCACTCTGCTGCCGTACCAGTGTCAATAAAGTAGATATCTGCAACTTCAGATGCTCCAAATGTTGATGTTCACATGAGAGTTGTTTTTTTCCTAAGTTAAGCATAGTCAAAGCTGTGGGTTCAAGTCTTACTGCTATGATCATATTTTAGCAATTTTGTCCTTACCTTAAAATCTAGGTAATTGACAGCCTTCCCCCATACCTTCTGCTTGAAAGCAGATATCCTGCACTGTTAAATGAAGCTGAGAATAAACTGTATGAGCAGATGTGGTATGTCAAACATGCAACGTGAACAAAATTACAGCATTCATACTTAGTTTCACTGCTGTATCTCTGCATGGAAGAACAAGACTGGTCCAGCCTGCGAGCTCACAGCCATCTGGGTGCATTACAGACCAAGTATTTCTAATCTCCTTGTATTCAAACGTCAGCTCAGAATGTTGGCCCACTTCTGAGCTCTGGTGTTGCAGCTCCAAGCAGATGAGGGCTTGAACTTAGGTGTCTCGTGTACTTGTTACATTGGAAATAGTTATCAAATGGTCTTTACTGTTAGCAGGAAAATCTGAATAGTTGCCTGAAGCTTATCTCCCCTGTGGCACTGGGCTCCATAGTTCTGCTTGGTGTTTCCCAAAAAGAAATACGTGTTCAGCTACTTTGTGGTGTATGTGGTATAGTTGAAATTGCAGGCTTGCAGGTGGTGAGAAAATGCAGATACTTTGACGCTGCTCAAGACTACTATGGAGACATATCTGGCAGCACAGTAAGGGCTAGAGAGTGAATGGGATACCTTTGTGCAGACATCCCAGTGTGCTGAGAATATTAATTAGTTTGTGCATACCCCGGATACTGGGTCAAATAGGATGCTGATGTTGTTGTGAAGTTCCATCTGACTGCTTCACGTCTGTGTGCCAAGGAAAGGTATATCCAAATCGATCTCACCTTACCTGACTCCAGGACACAGCCACACCAGCACTCAGGAAGCAGTCTGGCCTGCTTCTGCTGTCAGTTATAAGGATGGAAGAGGAGAATTAAGATGTCACTCCTGTCTGAAAAAGGATGGATGTCACCTCTTTCTCAGTTTTCAACTACGAAGAGTTAATAAAAACAGAAGATACCTGTCCCTCCCATGACATCTTTGAAGGTTTCACCATGGCACCCTATTCGACCCTCACTTTCTCCTATTCCTCCTTATCCAGTGCACTCATGCTCCTTGGCAAAGAGTCATCATGGTCAATGTCTCTGCCTAATCCTTACTGGTCCAACATTACCTATGTAAGGGATGCTCCTGTTGGATGGCAGACCTTTTTCTTCCATTACCACAAAATAATCAGGTGCCTTAATCACTTGGCTGCTACTACACCAAGTCAACAATTCACTCATTTGTAGCACTGCACTGTACCCCTTTCATAGAATCATAGAATCATTCAGGTTGGAAAAGACCCTTGGGATCATCAAGTCCAACCATCAACCCCACTCTACAAAGTTCTCCCCTACACCATATCCCCCAACCCCACATCTAAATGACTCTTAAACACATTCAGGGACGATGACTCAACCCCCTCCCTGGGCAGCCTGTTCCAGTGTCTGACAACACTTTCTGTGAAGAATTTTTTCCCAATGTCCAGTCTAAACCTACCCTGTTGCAGCTTGAAGCCATTCCCTCTTGTTCTATCTATTTCTTTGCACTGAGATCCTATGTGGCAGACACATCTGGCCCACCTGACCTGGGATTTGTACTTCAGTGTGCAGAAAGGGAGGTAGAGATGTGCTACAGATGGGACATGCTGCTGAACACCACCTCGTCCAAATGAACAGTGCCCTGAGGCAGCCTGTGCATGCGTCAGTTCCTTGCATCAGATAACCTGGAGATTTGCATCTCTGGTTCAGTTTGCATGAACTATAAGAGGTTTCTCAGTTTGAGAACAAAAACCTTGAAGAGCTCCATGCCAGCCTAGGAACCACTGCAGAAACTAAGGTGGTGTGGCATGGCTTCCCAGGTTGGCAAAGATGTCATGCCTGCAGAGCACAGCAAAGCCAACTGACAGAGCAGTCCATCAATCCATCATTGCTCTAACATTTCTCTGTTTCTCTGTTTTCCACATATTAAGAATGGTTGAAGTTGGAAGGGAACTCTGGAGGTCATCGGGTCCCTCCACCTCCCTCATCACTCCCCTCTGGCCTCCATGGAAAACACAATGTACACGCTCCTTAGAAAGTGTCTGATTTTTCATTTCTTCTAGCAAAAGCTGATAGCAATGTATTTTATTTTCTAGTATGGATGTTTCTCTTGTCACTGACAGTTGTCCCTGCCACCTGGGCACTTCTGTTATTCACAAACACAAGCTCAGTTTGAGCTGCTCGTCTACGATGGGCCTCTTAAGACCCTGCCCATTGTGTCTGTCTTTATGAGGCTGTCAATGAACTTGTGCTCACTGACTGGATTTACTAGTGCTGAAAGGTGGGCTCCCAAAGTGTGGGAGCAGGTGTCAGAATCGCTGGGACAGTGTCTGCAGTGTTTCCATGTGTTTTCTAGGCTCTGACGTCATAACTCTTTGGTGGGATGTGCAGTTTCTTGTAGCTTCACACAGTAGTTTAGTAGTGCCACAAAGAGGAGTCTCCTTGGGGTTTCCTTGCTAATCTAGATATGGTTATTCCTGATGGACATGTCAGTGTGTACCACACATCATCCCTTTCTAGGCAGTTTAGTCCTGAGGTGAATTATTTTTTTTTTTTCAGTTGCAAGATTTAGAGCATCTGATATTGGTAGAAGGTCTCTCAGTTAGTCACCATTTCCTTGACATCCTTTAATACCAGGGGCATTATGAGATTGAGGTTGAGATCATGAAAGTTGGGTGTCTCATTTTTATCTCCTGCATTCAGACACATTTTCTTGTGTCCCTTCTCAAATCCACACTCCAGGACACTCTGATGAGTTGCCATGTTTCTGAGTTAGCAAGTCTGCGCAATCATAGAATCATAGAATCATTGGGTTGGAAGGGACTTCGAAAGATCATCTAGTCCAACCCCCCTGCGCAAGCATCACACTTGTACAAGGGAATGAGGCTGTGAGTCCATCCATTCACACCTTTTGTTACTGAATACAGAAGACTATACATGCATGTGGAGATATGGAGTGCCCTTACTGCCACATACTGGTAACCAAAAAATTGAATGTACTGTCTTTTATATATGAAATGCGGTTTAAAGTAGATGGGGATTTTTTGAACAGTGAACACATTAAAGCATTTTTATCTTCTGTGTGGGTTCAATCTACAAGTCTACTCATTTTGATGGTCCAAACTATGAATCCACCCTCATACCCAGATATTACTCTAAACACACTGGGACCATCGTGTTTAGTACTTTGGTTACTATCCTTAAACCTTCACAACTCTTTATCATGAATAAGTCAAATGCCAAGGTGCTGTAAAGCCTGTGGCACTTCCATGCTTGTGTCCTCAAACCAGAGAGCTTGCAACCAACTCTGCTGTCATCAGTCAAGTCATTCATTCTGTCCCAAGACCTGGAATCAGATCATCTGCAAATACCATTACAGGGACTCGGTTTTGCTCAGGTGATTAACTGTTGCCCACAGATTCCTGGTCTAAGATAAACAGACCTGTTGCCAGGTTGAGCAGTGTTTGCAGTTACTGATTTCTCCTCTCACCTTGTTCTCCAGAGGTCTGTGAACTACTGCCCTAGATACAAATGGGTTTAGAAGTCTTTGATAATGATCATTATGCAATGGCCCGAGCCTTTCTATCACTCTGCCCAAAAAATAGCCTCATGAGACACTGAATTGATGAGATGCAAGATCTTCAGCTTGTCTGAGAAACCTGGAACTTTGATAAACCTCCTCAGTCAGTCTAGCCCTTAGTTTCCTCCAAAACTGTCTCCACACTATGATCCTTTCAAGAGGGGCCTCCATCTGCTGTTACAGCCCTGTTAGTTGTGAAAATCAGAATGAAATGCTAGTTTTTCACACCAATTGGGACAGATTTGTGTTGCTCTTTTGTTTTCCCAAGAGAAGACTTCTATTTCAGCTCGTGCTGCCTGGAAGCGGCGCTTTTCCAGGGGACTGTCTGCATCTTGTTCTCAGGAGCTCACTGCATGCTGCTGTGCCTCAGGATGCAATCCAAAGTCCTGCTTTGCTCTTAGGTCGTGTTCTTGAGCCAAGCCCACAGTGTAAAATGGCTGGTCGCACAGTACAATAATCTACTTCGTAGACCTGTAGGAAAGCAGCTGTAATTTGCTTAGGAGTGGTTGTGCAAATCCAATGGGAAATGACTAACTGCTAGGAAAATCTAGCAACTCTAATCAGGGGGCTGTCATTAATCATTCCAGAGTATCCAGGAATCAGCTTGGATATGTCATGTAAGCCTCCCAGCTCTCTTTCCTGCTTCTGGTACTAAGTTTGCTGATTGCTCTTGCCCAACTACACAGCCCCTGGAGTTCTGAGACTTTCCCACCTGCTCAGGCACAGTGGGCAGAGCATAGCAGACCCATCAGTTCCTGGGGAATCTGCAGGGGATCTGCAGGGATGAGACTTTAGCAGGATAAACACTACCCTCACCCCAGCAGGCCCTTTCTGCTGGCAATGGAGCTCTCTCCCATTTCAAGAGGGGGAATTTGCTTTCTTTTGCATTAATGCTTTGGCTCTGACTCACGACAAGGTTCACTGAACGGCAGGTGGGGGTGCCTGGCTTTCCCACCTGGCAGCCTTGAGTCCTCAGGTTGACTGTATCTGGAGACCATTGTGCCTGCATTGGCATAAAATGCCATGTGTGTAGATCGATCTGGCTAGTTTGGAGTTGAGGATCCTGAGAACGCGACTACAGAACTGGGCTCAGAGCCTGCTGGTGGCAAAGCAGCTCTGTGGAAAGCCTGTGGTCTACTTTGTGTACTGCCAATTTCATGCAATAAGAATAAAACAAATTGAAAGAAATGCATGGCCATGCTCCCAAAGCTTCACAGCTCAAGTTACTGCAAGGAAGCTTATCCCACGCTGAGCCGTGATGGCTCAGGGCAGTACAAACAGGAGCACTCCACTGCTGGAGAGCCTGAGAGGACACAGTCCTGTCCGACATCTCCATCACACAGCCTGCCACACGAGGGAGAAGGTTTTAAGATCCTGCTTGAATCTCCACCTGGCAAGGCTGCTCTGTAGGAACCCGAGCCTCATCACATGGGAGGATAAAGCCTTTCTTTTTGTCACCAGCCTGATCTTTAGGTGAGCAGCTGAGGAGGGGCTGTTCACGCTGCCCACACCCAGTTGTACTGTCTTGTGATAGACACAGGGGATGCCCAATTAGTGTAGAGGTGCTTGGCAAAGCCATACTACTGGGGGTTGTAGGAGGAGTCAGTTTAACTTATTAGGCGGCTGGGAAAATAACTTGCCCATGAATTAGTATTTTTTCCTCTGGTCTGCCAGCTGAAACAACTGAGTCTTCATCTGCAGGAATCCTGGACATGCCTGGGAACAGCTCAGGAGGCCTGGACTGTGCCAAGGGGCCTTCTTCCAAGTGCTAGCATCAGATCCAGCACCTAAAGCTGTGGGATTGCATTTAGTGGCAGTACTTTTTAAGCTACCTAATACACATTCAATCCCTTGACCACTTGTTCCTGCCTGCTAATACTGCTGTGTGCATCAGTCCAGCTGAATGTGGAGTCCAGAGGGAGACTGACTTGGCCAGTTGATCCAGCTGGAAAACTTTTCTAAGGGAGTGTTTTGTTTTGTTTTTGTTTTTTTCCCAGAGAGCTTAATGTGCAGATCCTGTTTTCACAAAGCAATGGAAATGAAACAAATAAAAAATAAAACACATAAGAAATAATTGAGTGAAAGAAGTCCATACCAGAACAAGAACGAGCATGTTAAAAGGATGGGAATTAGCTGGGAAAGAGATTTGAAATGCCTGGGAAGAAGAGGAAAAGGTGCATTTCAAACATCTATGAAGCCAAAGAACCCCTCAGAGATAGAGAGCTTCAGGTAGCAAGAGGAGAATACCCTCCTGGCTAAAAAGGATTTGTGTTTCCCTTGCACGCAGTTACACACCTCTGGTATGTCTCGAGCTCTCAGGGATGCTGTCAAAAATAAAGCAAGCAGCTGTGTGCCCTAAGCTTGGGGACAGGTGCACAGCCTGAGGCAGGACTTGCCACGAGCACGGTGGGCTGTGTGATGGGACTGAGTCCTGGGCTTGCGTCCCCCCACATTCACAGCTCCCTGCTGGCCCCTGCCTCCTGGGCTCTGAGGTCCCACCAAATCGCCCCTCAGCCTTCACAAGAGTCATTCCCCGAGGAGGAGACAAGGCCACAGAGAGCTTTGGAGGTTGCCCATGCCAGGAAGATCAGCCCGTCATTTGTCTCCCTTCATCCTCACTGTCAGAAGCTCAAAATAGCCCCGCTCTTGCAAGACTCCTGTGCGGGGTCATGCCTGTTTGTGTAGATGATACGCTTCCACTAATAGCGCTCGAAGACATTCCTCGGCGGGTAGGTTGCCTTCTATATCTCAGCGCAACGTGCTGCCATGTAGGAGCTGGGCAACTGTGTTGTGTCCTAAGACGGCAGATGCTATTCTTACCCCAGAGAGACTTTCTCTGGCACAGTGCCTTTCTCAGCTGAAATGTTAAAGATCAGAAGCAGGCCCGAGTGCCCTCTCCCTGGTAAGAGCATAAATCAAGAGTGGCTCCTTTGAGGTCCGTGGAATGATGCTGTGCCAACCCAGCGTCGGGGTGCTCGCTGTGGCCTCCTGGGACGTGCTGTCCCATGGGGAGCACAGCAGCTGCCCAGGTACTTCTAGCGGTCAGCTGGGGCTCAGCGTGGGGTGCAGGGGAGCGTCACTTCTCTCGGGCACCAAAAGAACATATTAAAGCAATGCCTGTGGACCTGAAAGCCCATATTTTTCTGATCAGCAAGAGGTCCCTGTCCATGAATCCCTTCCCTGGTGAGGAAGACCAGGCTTGCTCCAGAACCAGCAGCACTGCAGAAGGCCATGTACCCTCTCTCAGCCAAGAGGAGAAGGAGCAGCCAATGGATGTGTTTAGATCAAATACAGAGCTGGGGCCCCAGTCCCTTAACTGTGTTGCAGGCAGCTTCATGTGACTCTTGTTGCAGAAAAAAAAATTAAGGAGCTGGTAAGTGAGAGAGGGTGGAAGCAACCACAGTGCTGAGGTAGGGCTGAAATAGTGCTGGGGCGTCCAGGGAGGAGTCTGGGAGGAGGACAGTGAGATGGATGTGTGTGAGGAAAAGGGATAAGTGATGAGATCATAGATGATGTGGGGCTGGAAGAAATGACAACTCACCGTCAGGTTTGGGGAAGAAAGGTCAGGAGAAATCTGAGGAGAAAATCCTGGGAAACATTACGATGATAATCTGCAAATAACAATCTTATTTGTATCTCACCTCGAGGGAGATTTGTAAACCTTAATTTTAGATTTGAAGAAATATTTTACTGTATTTAATCGGTACAGTAAGGCAGTATGTTGTTTCATTACTACTGCACATGGCACTTGGTTCATTGCTTATGCCCGCGCACTGTGCTGAGGGGAGCTGACATTCTCATGCAGATTTTCCCAAATCCAGGTCCACAAGGTGCAGTGGGAGGAGGCAGTGAAAAGATGTACCTTCTCAGAGGGTTGAAGACTTCAGGGACTTCTGTCAGTCACCAGCTTGAAACTGGAAGCCCCCAGACATGGCCAGACCTCATCTGCACCATCCTGCTCCCCAGGCAGGGTAAGCCACGGGAACTGCTGCTCTCTCTGGCAGCAGGTAACTGGATGGGGATGGTGCAGAGTGGCCCAAGTTTTGAGCTGCTGCTGTGGCCCACCCCACAGGGACCTACCTTGAGCTGTATGTGAGCCCAGCCTGTGGCCACCACTCATGCGTATGTTTTTTGAAGACCCTTCCAAGAAAAAGAAAAACTAACCCAGAAGTGAAGGAGATGATGGGAGCAGAAGGTAAGCATTTGAGTGATGGTAGCCTCTCCTGCCTGTCCTGGGAGGAGGGGGGAGATACGTAATGGGGAAAGGAACAAATTAGCGGTTTTGAGCCAGGGGAGGATGCATGCAGGAGGAGCAGAAGGAAAAAAACCTCCACTGGCAGCCACTGCTATAAAGCCTGCTGGATTATCAGGATCAAAGTGGGACACTGATGTAAGGAAGATGAATTCCTCACTGCTTTATGGAGAATGAGGGTCATTTTGCATTGACACTCTATCTGTGGAGTGAGGCTGCCAGTCACCTGATAAGGGCTTATGCAAAGGTCTTGAGAAAAACATCAGTCCATCGTGGCCATAAACGAACATCTCTGAGAGGAAGTTTAAAATAGATGCAGCTGATGGAATCATATAGAACTGCTGTCCCATATGGATGCCGGGGATCTCCTGAGCTCAAATGCAGCATATCAGTAAAAGTAGAGCAAACGTTTGAAAACATTCCCCTTAAGAAACTCTTTGTCAGTAAAGTAAAATTCAACAGTTCACACTTTAATCTCCTGTCAGGAGCACCAGGAGAGGAGGAATCATCTGAGCCTTGCTGAAGCTCTCATGACTGAGGTCTTACAGGCTCTGCCTCCCCCCACCCTCTTGTCAGCAGCACGGCCCCCATGTCAGCACAGCACTGCTGGAGAAATGTAGTCCTGCTTGGGAGCCTGGAGAGGTAAAGTCCAAGCTTAGCTAAGGTAATGGCAGCAATGTGGGATCAAGGGATGAGTCTCTGTGAGACCCTACAAAGCACCCTGTGAGATACCAGCCACCTGGAGTCACTTCTCAGAGGAGCAGCAGACACTTTGAGGGATCTGAGGAACTGATTTGGAAGGAAGGCAACATATGCCTGTGTTGCTCAGCAAAGTAGTGATGGAGTGAAGTTGGCACTGCATCTTGAGCTGAGGCAGAGTTAGCATGTATTTTCTGAGGCTGCGGTCCTGATTGAAAGCTAAAACACCCTGGTTGCTGGCTATCTGGCGACACGTCGCTGTCACTGTCTCCTGCTTGAGCTGTTCTGCTTTATACAACTCACTTTACACACCTTCAGGAGGTGCAGCGACTTGTATCCTTCCCTTGGCGTCTCGGATGGATCCAGACAGCAATTAAGGAAATGTTTAGGCTGACCACCAAATCTATCTGCCAACATAAAATAATGAGGCTGTTAACAAATTTCCTGAGGATGCAAAAGGAACTTTTCTGCAACATAAAAAGTTAGTTCAGAAAATGCCACTAGAAAATTCTTTGATGTATCCTGTTGGTAACTTTACTGCAGTGACTCTGGCACTCAGAAAATCCTGTGGTAATCCAGTGGGCTGTATTCACCCAGAAAAGTCTAATGCTTAAAGTGAAGAGGTTTATACGAAGTCCATACCAGTATATTTCCATTTACAGCAGTGACATCTGCCCAAAAGTGGGATTTGTACATCTGTCACAGATGAGTGTCACCCTGGGAAGACAGCACCTCATTGCTCTCTTTTTTAGCATACAGTTGTTGCTAGTGCTAATATTATGCACCTAATCCTGATTTTTCTTCCCTCCCCTTCTGTCCCCCTCTTGTCACTTGCTCTATTTTTTCTTTGTCTTACCCGGAGGTGTCTTAGCCTGCCCACCCCACTCCTCTGCTCTGTAACAGGAGCTCCTCAGCTGCTTTGGTGGGTGATAGAAAGGGCATCCTGAATGTCACCTCCTCGGCCAGCTCTTCCGCTGATATTTGCTGGGAACATGAGGACTCTCAATAACGGCACAACTCTGGTACTCAGTGAAGAGCTGCTCACCCCCAAATAAAAGTTTGCTGCTTTATCTGTCTCTCCACTGCTCTGTTATCTGGGCTGTGCCACTCTCGAGTCTCACTCAGTGTCATTTTGCTGAAAGCCACAAAGACAGGTGTTATCCTTGTAAGGCAGACTGGATGATCATCAGTCATAAAAACCATTTATGCAGATGAAACAGAACATCAACTTCTCTGTCCATATGATGACTCTGATCCATACTTACACCAAACCGTACAGAAATTCAGTCTCTAAAAGGAGGACCAGGATTAGGAGATAGGAAGGCTACCAGAATAGTGAATGGTTGCCTCCAAACATCCAGTCAGTGCTCACTGGTGGCCACAAAAGGCAGAGTATCAGCAATTATAAGGATCAAGTGAGAACAAAACAGAAATAATTGTATCAGGCCCACAAACCACTTGCTACCTTTAGTTTTGGCCTGTGCAATTACGAAGAGTACAGAGCACTGGAGGGACAAGCTGTCCGGACCACGATCTTTCATTTTGGGAAAGGAACAACCAGGCTTACATAATATTCTAAGTAACATGAAAAAAGTGAAACTGG
Organism: Rhinoptilus africanus; assembly: GCA_013400135.1. Taxonomy (NCBI): domain Eukaryota; kingdom Metazoa; phylum Chordata; class Aves; order Charadriiformes; family Glareolidae; genus Rhinoptilus; species Rhinoptilus africanus. The sequence goes on along the minus strand of VXBO01005589.1, from coordinate 23,410 downwards.
ATTTTCACCAAGTATCCAGTGTACACTCATGCACAAAATACCCGCTGGACCTTTGCTCTAGGCTGATATGGCTGTCTGCTTATTCTCAATTTTACGAGGCTATCTCTACAGGATACCTTTTTTCTGCTCTGGCTTTCTCACAGCTGAGCAAGCCTTACACATCCTCATTGTTTTCAGCTGGGAGATGAACGCACAGCTGCTGTTTCATATCCTCTCAAATAAGCTGAGGTTGAGTTTTGTGTAGCAGCTGGAAAAGCAAATTATTTGGGCTTAAAAGTCTCTGAATACTTGGGAAAAGGGAAGTATTCAGAAACAGGGGGTACTAATCACAATAATGATCACAGCAAAATGGCTTTTCCTATGTCAGAGATCTGCAGGGCCAAATTACCACTGTGGGTAGGCATGTTGGAGCAGTGGGTAGTGCTAAATAGCTGCTCCCAGAAACCACAGCCACAGCTTTTCCCCATCTATCCCACCAGCAATCCTGGAAAGGCAGCAATCTTCCTACACTTACCTGTACAAGCTCAGACACTTCTACCTCCCTCTGCAGCAACAGGCTTGTCCCAGTGCCTGGCATCAAAATTACTAAAAAAACCCCTTTTCCTCAGGTGCTGTTTATCAGCTAACAGGTAGCAATGCAAGGGAGAAGATAGCCTGAAACAACATCAGACTGTCTTCAATTAGGAAGTATCATAGTACTATAACACCTGTCCGAGGGAGTTTTGCCAAATAAAAGAGAGCAAATGGCTTTGCTGCACCATCAGTTTCTTTTGTACTAGTGACTAGGCAGGATGTTCTTCCTCTGGAGATTTTGTGGGAATATATGTTAATACATGCAGCAGATAGACAAAGATCTTTGAACTTTTTCAACGCCGGGTCATATTTTGTCATTATAAATTGGCGACTGAACTTCAGAAGCATGTCCAAGAAAAAGTTGCTTGTCACCAAGTCTGTCGCCTGTGTGACATAGTGTTTAGAGACAGTTGGTAACACATCAAATGCTCATGTATATAAAACCAGAACAGATGTGTATAAATTGTATGTTATGGAATATTTACAGTGTTTTATGAGGGTCTGGAGACCACTCACCCAACAAGATGGTTAGGCTGAAGCAGGGCAGAATAATCACCAGTAATTACCTCCCACATGCAGGGCTGACTTCATTTCACCCGAGCTCTGAGGTGTGCTCAGAGAAGCAGCACATCCATGCAGATATTGCAGGTCCCATGGCCCTCAGCACCTCCCAGTTCCCCATTGGGGCATCAGGGACCCCAATCACCTGAGGAGGAGCCGCAGAAGAGACCTATCCAGAGGACCCCCTCCCGCAGGAGGAGGTTTTCTACTGGAGCAGAAGCTCAGCAGCTTTGAGCTCTCTCCAGCCTCCCAGGGCTCGCTAGCAGAGTGTGCAAGGGGATCCTTGTTAAAGGGGATGTCTGCTGTTGAGCATTACAGGCTCCGTGCTGGCAGACAGGTAGGTCACTGAGACCTGAGAAGGCCAAAGGCTGCTTAGGCTTCATATAGAGATAATAGGAACTTGTGCTTCTGTCTCCCATTGGCAGTGAAACAGAAAATACGTTGCTGTTTTCAGTACAGTTTCCCATGTGTGCCTTATTTGGTTTTGATCCAGTCACAGACATTTTTCACCAACTTGAGGTGATTTGTGCTCTAGGCTTCACCGCATGGGTGGGACATCGTGTGGAGGGTGGATATCTGGGGAGACTGGGATGACGACAAATGTCTCAGGTGTGAGTCTACATGTTCCTTTGATCTCACTCAGTACAGACATTCACAGAATCACAGAATGTTTGGGTTGGAAGGGACTTATAAAGATCATCAAGTCCAACCCCCCTGCCATTGTCAGGGATATCGTGTAATCTTATTTCCTTCAATGTTATGTTAAGGTCAGAAATAACACAGTGGTGATGTTAGCTGCTTTTCACTATATCATACACACATTCTCTGACAAACGGTATCTAGTGACTCAGAATGAAAAAGGTTTGGAGCAGATCCCTAAATCCCTATAATGGGGCTGTGGAAATGCTCACCAGCATACAATTCCCACCATGAATGTGTCCAGCCTGTGATAACAAGAGGACCCTCCTGTACTCTGCCCACTCTGCTCCCCCTCACTTGGTGGGACTTCTTTCTGATGTGATATGATGCACTTTGCTGCCCCAGTGAGCTCCACAGTTCTCTGACTGCCTGTGTATCACTCTGAAAGCTACTGAAGCCTACTGCTGCTAAGGACATTTCCACATGACATACTTGAGAAGTGGTATTCTGGAATTGGTGTTCTGGAGGAATATGTTTTGACAAGCTGCATGGAATTAGCTGTCTCCAACAATGCAGTGAGATCAAAGATTCATACCCAGTGGCTCTCTTGAGAAAAGCCACTCTTCACAATTCCAGGAAAATTTCTGTTTCTTAACACAAGACATGAAGCTGCAGATAACTTCTCTGCTTATCTTTGAGCATTTGTCTACTTTGGATAGATAGAGGGAACCTACATTAAAGCCACAGAAATGCCACTTTGACCGAACATCTGGAGGTTTTCAGTTCAGTCTCCCACTTCAAGCAGATCTGTTGCCAGCATTGGTGAGACCAGTCATGGCTTTGATTAGACAAGCTTTTTGGTCAGAGTCTCCACAACCTCTCCAGGTAGCTTGTGCCATTTCTCCATTATCCAATAGGCAAGAATTTTCTTAATATCCAATAATTTGTGGTCATTGCCCCTTGTTACATTGTCAGCTACTCTTGAAAAAAGCTTGGCACGTTGTCTTCGTAACAACCACTCATGTAAATTAGACCATTTTCCCTCAAACTAAACATACCTTCAAGCTGTCTTCATAACACAAGTTTTCTAGACCCTTGCCTGTCTTGCTAGCCTTCTGCTGGACCTTCTCCCACTAGTTCACATCTCTTTTGAACTGGGAAGCCTAAAACTGGGCAAACTGTTTCAGATGAGGACTCACTAGTGTCAAGCAAAAGGGATAATAGCTTCCTACAATCAGCTGACCACGCTTCTAACACCACATGGTACTTAGCTTGTCCTGTTTGCAGTGAGCGCACTCATATTCATATCCACCATAACCCCAAAGTCCTTCTTCTTGGAGGGCAGTCTGTTCTAGGAGCAGAGGGTCTGAGGGTAGCTCCCAGCATGAAAGACCGGGGATCACCAGGCCACAGTAAAAGATTCCTTTTCCTACTGCAAACCCTCCTGCAGGTACATTCTCGTGTTTCCAGTTCATGAGCTTGATGACCCTGAACGCGCATGAGAGGGAGATTCCCACCAGCCAACGTGCAGCAGTCTGTAGGCACCTCCCCTCTCCAGTCTGGCTGTGCTGCCCAGCTAAAAAGTGCCTTCTCACTCCTTGTCTCTCAGCTAACCACAGGGATCGGGAGCAGAAAATACACATCTTGAGGGCTGGCAGAAATGGAGACAGCTGCCTGATCTCTGTCTCAAGAAGGATCTATTTTCAGGATGACTGAATCCTTTCTCCTCCATGGGGAATGTGCACCTTGCTGACACCGCATTGCTGTGCAGGACAGTCTGTATCCAGAGATGGCTTTCAGTCCACCTCTTCTTTTCTAATTGTGCTGTAGTTTGCTTCTGGTCCCACTGGAGTCCAGCCCTGAAGAGATGAAAATAGGATTGTCAGAAAATTAATGGCTGGCAGGAACCATTGCATTCTTCTTTTAGCATTGAGACACTTGCGCTTCTTTCAACAGATCCCTTCCTGGATGGATTTATCCTCGGCTGCACTTGAATACAGGAAACTGGGCAGAGCTTTCCCTGATGTAACTTACTGGGATCTATAGAGTTAAACTACAGTGAACTCTGTATCATTTACTTCAGTTCAGAGACCGCTTCTTTGTAAGAAACCGCTATGCAGTTTCATATAAGTGATAGCTGGGTAGGATAGATGTTAGATGGTAGGAGAGATTTTTATATATTAAAGCCAAAGCAGATTCCTTTTCAAGAATGCTTATGCCAGCTGACCAAACATTTCATTTTTCTTTTTGTGAGCTTTATGTCATACGCTAAAACACTGAATGCTGGGGTATCTCCCATCCCTATTTACACTTTCTCCTGCCTCCTCTTCCAGCCTCCGCAGACTTAGTCCAATTGTCAGGTGTCTTTTCCCTGTAGACATTCACAACATACATATACATCCTGTGTTCACAACACGTGCTGCTACAGCTGCTGTTGTTTTAGCTCATAATTTCCTTCAAAAAGAAATTTTAAAAACATCTACTAAAAACACTGGATGAGAAGTTTTTGTTTTCCATGTTTTATTTAGTTAATGCAAAAGGGGGAAAAAGGAAATTGATGTGAATTTAGAGTTTTTTAAGGGAAAGTAGTCAATATTTTAACATTTTATCTTCTTGTTATGACTGTATGAAAGAGTTTTTCTAATGCTGGTTCTTCCAGAGGAGTTGCTAGAATAGCCTTGATGTTCAGTTTGAATAGCAGTGGACTGTTTAATGCTGAATTCAGTCAAGCCCCTTCACCTGATTATTTCTGTATTCCAGTGCAGCTGACAGAAGAGTAAGCAGACACACTTGGTGTTATCTAAAAATGCTGCTTCATGATGGAGATAATATTATTTAATGTGAAGTATATAAGTTTTAGCTGAACTCAATACGCAAATTGTTCTTAGCATGAGGGCCACATCTCCATATACAAAATTCTGGAGAATTTTACCAGATTTCAGTAATTCTTCAGACTCTTAAATGATTAATACCAAGCACCCTTCCGGGATTTCACTCCAAGACACAAAGCAAAGCCCACATACTCATAGTAACAATAGTTTCTTCTTCTCTGAACTTAAGCCAACATATATATTCACACTGTGGATTTGCATACACCCACAGAAACCTTCAGCCAAACTAGGACCTCCTCCAACACTTGATGCAGAGTTGAGTGGAACAGAATATCCTGCCTCTCCTCTACACCCTGGGCAGACAGCATTCCCGGTCTTCTTTGTAGGATGTGACCCTCTGCAGTTTTCTGAGTTCTCGTGTAAATCCTGTGTCATTCCTCTGCACACAAGATTGCTTTCCCTCCTAAGGTGGTCACCACAGACATAGAATATATGGACTGTCAAAGTCCAAGGTCTGCAGTCTCAGATCAAGGAGAACAGACTGGCAAAAAGTTTCTTACCTGTTGACTCTGGGGAAAGGGAACCTGATCCTTCCCATTTCAGTGGAATAGCTCTATAGCTACCTTTTCTTTGTGTCAAGGAATGTGGTGATTCTTTCTGGTGACAGGAAAGCTGCCAAATTCACATCTTCAAGATAATGATGCTAGTTCTTCTACTGAACAGGCTCACAAGATCCTACCCCTCAGTCTTCAGGATGCCTATTTCCACATGGCCCCATATTGAAAACAGCTTCAGTCAGAGTGGGCCAGAACTGGATCCCGATGGCTGGAAGTCCCACCATCCAGATTCTCCTACAAGGATCAAGCAGAGACTAGCTTCTGTGAACTGGATAGTCCAATATTTGAGATGGTGAAGGCCAAGTCCCCGAACTAGATGGCAAAAGGTTTGGTCTCTAAGCCAGGATAAGTATTCTGGCCTCTGTGGAAATCATATTGAACCTACAGGCATCTCACCCTGTTTGTACGCAAAGCATCGAGTTTACTGGGGGAATGTAGAGGTGCCTGTGCATTTTAGTTGCTTTGCTCCAGTGTCACAAAGGGTCTTTATCTGTAAGTCCTCACATGATTTAGTTAACTCAGTTAGCAATACTGGTAAACATGGCAGTAAGACTTGAAGTCTTTGTGATTCTGCAATTGCTAGGGCCCATTTAACATAAAGTGTTTTCTATGTTATGGATAGTGTGCAGCTGGGTACCAGTTAGGCAAAACCCCAAAGTCAGGTGGTCTAGCCTAGCAGGCTCAGCTAGACTCTCCATGTAGCCCCTGGGACATCCTGAGGGCACTTTTTCCCTGCCTGACAGCACTGGATAAGACAGCTTTGCTACGTACTGCTAAGAGCAGGGTCCCACAGAAAAGCAGCAGCAAATTAATACTTAATCTGCTGCTGCCAGAGGATGCTGCCTTTACAGCACAGATGTTACAGCTTCCTGGGGAATGAGAGACCAGACCTCCCTCCCCAGCCTGAGGGGAGAAACCACTCAGCTCTCACATCCTGGGAGAGGCCTCAGCCATCCCTTGCTTTTCTTGCATGGTCTTCTAAACCCCACACTCTGCGTTGCCAAGGCCCTCCTGTCCCCTCCATGGTCAGGATTGACAGCCACTGGGCTGCTGGACACCACGTGGCACCCCAGCCTCCTGAGGACACAGCTGCAAGAGCCCCTCAGTGCCACAACTGCTGGTCCCACGCCGAGGAGCACGGCTGTGCTCTGGGTCCTGCTGGAGGGAGGTGCCCCCACCAGCACCCCTTGGTGCCCGCTCCCCAGGGAGGCCAGACTTCAGATGCACCCCCGCGCTCAACATATCCCACTCGCTGGCTCTGGGCTCCTCCTGGGCAGGGTGTTTTCATCAGCCTCCCCATGCCCTGAATAGTGAACTCAGCTCTGGGTTTGGGCTCCAACAAAGTGGGTACTGCAGTGCTGCAGCTCTCCTTGCAGTGGGCTTTATAAGCACAGGACATTGTCTGATGCTGGATATTACATCAGAGCCATGCACCATTTTCTAGCTTTCCCCATGTGNTAACATAAAGTGTTTTCTATGTTATGGATAGTGTGCAGCTGGGTACCAGTTAGGCAAAACCCCAAAGTCAGGTGGTCTAGCCTAGCAGGCTCAGCTAGACTCTCCATGTAGCCCCTGGGACATCCTGAGGGCACTTTTTCCCTGCCTGACAGCACTGGATAAGACAGCTTTGCTACGTACTGCTAAGAGCAGGGTCCCACAGAAAAGCAGCAGCAAATTAATACTTAATCTGCTGCTGCCAGAGGATGCTGCCTTTACAGCACAGATGTTACAGCTTCCTGGGGAATGAGAGACCAGACCTCCCTCCCCAGCCTGAGGGGAGAAACCACTCAGCTCTCACATCCTGGGAGAGGCCTCAGCCATCCCTTGCTTTTCTTGCATGGTCTTCTAAACCCCACACTCTGCGTTGCCAAGGCCCTCCTGTCCCCTCCATGGTCAGGATTGACAGCCACTGGGCTGCTGGACACCACGTGGCACCCCAGCCTCCTGAGGACACAGCTGCAAGAGCCCCTCAGTGCCACAACTGCTGGTCCCACGCCGAGGAGCACGGCTGTGCTCTGGGTCCTGCTGGAGGGAGGTGCCCCCACCAGCACCCCTTGGTGCCCGCTCCCCAGGGAGGCCAGACTTCAGATGCACCCCCGCGCTCAACATATCCCACTCGCTGGCTCTGGGCTCCTCCTGGGCAGGGTGTTTTCATCAGCCTCCCCATGCCCTGAATAGTGAACTCAGCTCTGGGTTTGGGCTCCAACAAAGTGGGTACTGCAGTGCTGCAGCTCTCCTTGCAGTGGGCTTTATAAGCACAGGACATTGTCTGATGCTGGATATTACATCAGAGCCATGCACCATTTTCTAGCTTTCCCCATGTGTTATCCACTGAGCTCTTTTAATAACCAAAATGCCAATGACCAGGGGAAGAATGTGTTTAAATCTGACAGGATTTAAAGCAGCTCACATGACAGTGCCCTCTCCCTAAAGCTAGATCAGTCTCTCAGCAGTGTACAGGCATGCCTGCTCCCACCAGTGCTTTGGTAAAGGTGTCACTGTGGTTTTCTGAACTGTGCAAATGTGTAAATGTGCAAGATATTTGTGATGAAATAGAAGTGTTGGACTGAGGATGTATTGGGTGCAGAGTATCTGGGACTGCATGCTGAGGTGATGTGTGCATATGTCAAATCATTTGTATAGCTCTGGTTGACTAGAGGATTTTCCTATCAATTGTAGGTAGAAAAAAACACCTGTGGGGGCCATTCCTAGATCAGAGTTATCTTTCCTAGGGTTATAGGCATGGAAACACCTCAATAAGCTAAGAAGTTGCCAGCAAAACACAGGAGCATCTCTTGCTCACTGACACTGACCTGCAGATCAGAAGTCTCAGCAGGTATAACCCCTCCCATAGAACAAGGTGGTGCACAGGGTCACAATAATGTTTCTTGGAGCATCTCCCACTCATTTGCAATTTGAAGTGTGTACAGAGAGGCACATATGCACATGCCTCTGTGTGTGTATGTGCACGTGCACACACTCACTCTGATATCCCTGAAGCTGCCTCACATCTCTGTCAGACAGACCAGGTAGAGCCCAGCCTCTCGCTGGTGCAGTGTTCGGCTGACCATCCTGCTGTGCCTGTAACCCTCACGAACTGTTATACATCTGCACTTCTGCTATCAGCATCTTATCATCAAAACTACCTGTAGCTTTTAATAATGCAAATTTATCTTTTAACATCCTGTTTTATCTATTGTACAGCTGGGGTATCTGCAGCACAGACATACCAAGCAATCCAGCCTGGGTCATACAGTGAGTCGGTGGGAAAGCCAGCAATAGAATCCATAAGTCCTGCATCCAAGTTCTCTAAGTGCCTTGACTAGTCCAGATTCCCTCCTTAACACCCTTGTCAGATTGTTTATAGGAGATGTATTCATATAGTCAGTAAGACATCAAAATTTTCTAATTATATCTAGTCATGTCAAATGACAATTATGCCCTTAGTTCAGTTTGCCAGACAATGCTTTACCAAAGAAGGTTTGCCAAAAATTTTTTGACCGAAGAAAGAGTAGGCATCTGTAGCATCTGCAGACTAGATCATATAAAATGTCCCTGTGACAAGTCTGCTCTGTCTCCACGGGAAGCTTCAAGGTAAGTGTATGGGGTCCGCAGGCTCGCAGGAAGGGGATGGTGCCCTTATGTGCCACAACATTCCTGCTGCCTCCAGTGCTCGTGTCCAGGAGGGCAATTTCTCAGCACAGGTTTTAAATCTGCTTTCAAGGCACCTGCACATTCTCACTCTGGATTTCTGTGCAGCAGCAAGTAGGGAGTTGCCATTTCAGTTTTACCAGCTGCCAGCCTGCAAGCCACCCATCTGGTGTCACGAGAGGTAAGAACTTCATTTATTAATTCTTAGAGGGCAGAGAAAGATCCTTTTGGGTAGGATTTCTGGAAGGGTCACTGTGTGACCCTAAATTCAAACCCAGTGTGATTACACTAGATGGTGGTGGGGTGATCAAGGTTTTCATGTGGCTGTCTCTGACCACTGATGGAAGACGAGAAAATCCCCATGGGGAAATTCTTCACTTCTGCTAAACCGACCTAACAGGGATCAAGCCGTGCTGGCTTCCCATCTTTGCTATGGCAGCAGGAGAACTGGACCAAGATGATTACAGGAGGAAAAAGTGCAGAATTCTGCATTCTACATGAGAATGTATGAATTAATAAATCATTTGAGCATACGGACCTTCTAACGACCTCTGTAAAATACTAGAGCTCTCTTAGAGACCCATTTTCTAACTCCAGACAAAAAAAAAAAAAAATTACCTTATGATCAAAGAGGGAATAAATTTTACTAATGTAGCTAGAGTAGTTTTAAGTGCATTGGGCTAAATTTAGCTACCTAGATGTTCAATAAAGCATCTGAAGAAATACTCTTTTTTTTTTTTTCAAGTTTTGAGAACTCACATTCCTAGATTTTTTTTTCAGTAAGTATTTATTTGGGATCTTAATACAGGCTTGGCAACTCCAATTTCAGTGTTCACCCAAGTCAAAACTTTGGGGCTGAAACTATTTAGATACTGTAATGAAGAATGACAAATGCATGCAACAAAATAAATTATGGCATAATATTAAAAGGTCACAAAGCATGCCCTTTCCTTTCAGTTGAGAACTTCATTAGCAATATTGATTAATTTCCCACTGCCTTTCTGTTACCATTATATTTAGTAGGCAAATGTCCCACAGGTTTGATGTCTTACAAGACTGTAGGTCACCTAAACTATACTTTTTCAGAAATGTTACTTCACTGTTCATCCTTTTAACAAAATGTCCTGTCTTTCCATTCCTAACAGTGATGTCTTAATGAAACTTGCTCAGCAAATTAACACTTATCTTATAGACACAGTATTCTTAAAGCACTAAACCCACACTTCTGAAAGGTCATTAAAATTTGCTCTCCTAAATGTTTGAAGACCTAGAGTACATCAATGAAAACCACTTATTTTCTAAGTTGACCTAAAAATTAAGTCTTTAGCTAGCTCATGTTAGATGTTCCAAATACTCAGATTATGAAAATAAACCAAGGCACAGGATATAAATTTTTTCCTAATCTTACAGAATAGGTGTAAATAATCAGTGCCATATTGTTCCTCCACATTAGAGTCCTCTGCTGACGTCTATTCAGTAAACTGCAGCCATGGCCTCTGCAGACTCTGAGATGGCCGTCTTTGGGGAGGCGGCTCCTTACCTACGAAAGTCAGAAAAGGAAAGAATTGCGGCCCAGAACAAGCCTTTTGATGCCAAGACATCTGTCTTTGTGGCCCATCCCAAGGAATCCTTTGTGAAAGGGACAATCCAGAGCAGAGAATCAGGGAAGGTCACCGTCAAGACTGAAGGTGGAGAGGTGAGTGAAAAACAAGGCTGAAAGACACCCTTTGATTCCCACTCAGAGCTTATAGCTGATATACATGGATCTTTTGTTTCCTTGGCAGACCCTGACCGTGAAGGAAGATCAGGTCTTCTCCATGAACCCTCCCAAGTACGATAAAATTGAGGACATGGCCATGATGACCCACCTCCACGAACCCGCTGTGCTGTACAACCTCAAAGAGCGTTATGCAGCCTGGATGATCTACGTACGTACCAGCAGCACTCTTCCTTTGGGTAGCTAGGAGGAACCGCTCTGCCAGGCTAAGTGGAAGCCAACGTGCTGTCTCTCTCCCTCACAGACCTACTCGGGTCTCTTCTGCGTCACTGTCAACCCCTACAAGTGGCTGCCGGTGTACAACCCGGAGGTGGTGTTGGCCTACCGAGGCAAGAAGCGCCAGGAGGCCCCTCCACACATCTTCTCCATCTCTGACAATGCCTATCAGTTCATGCTGACTGGTGAGTACTTGCCCTCCCTCACAGCAATAGAGGCAAAAAACCCCACTGATCTCACCGGAGCATGCGCCAGCTAAAAACACCACGGAGGTGTTTGACTGAGGACTTAAGTTATGAAGGAATTAATTTCAAGTGAAACTGACCTACATGCATGCATGGACTCAGCACTGTGTATTATTTGCACTTTACTGTACGAAATTCTACACTCTCCTACTGCAGAAATACTACTTAGCTCAGTTTACCACTATTTTTGACTGATAGGAAAGAAAAAAATATCATTCCATATAATTCACTCATTTGAACACAGGTAGGTAGTTTGATTAGATTTCTTGATGAGAACTGTGTGAAAGGCAAGTAGATGCACAGCTTGTCTGAGGATCACGTGCCTCTGACAGCTCTGTGCATCCATTTGGGCTTATACTTATTACTGTTAGGACCTGGAAGGGAACTGGGTAGTCTTGGACTTTCTGAAGAAGCCCCAACTTAAATTTGCAGCTTTACTTCNGTTCTTGCTTTAGACAAAATCTCTCCTCATTATAACAGTAGTGATTGGCTAGTGGTATTCCCACATAAGGAGATGGCAATTAAATGCATCTACACTGAAATTATTCATCTTCTGCGTAACAGGGCAAATTCATCAGAATCCATTTTGGAGCCACGGGCAAACTGGCTTCTGCTGACATTGAAACTTGTAAGAGACTCTCCTGGCCTGATCCCATTCCTTCCCAAATTCCCACCTCCATGGGTGTTCCTCTGCCTAACTCTATCCTACCTTCCTTGCCAGATCTGCTGGAGAAGTCCAGAGTCACTTTCCAGCTCAAGGCAGAAAGAAGCTACCACATATTTTATCAGATCACCTCCAACAAGAAGCCAGAGCTGATTGGTAGGAGGCATCACTGAGCTTTTTGGAGGAAGGTCAACTGAGCAACATTTAACTACATTTCAAATAATGAAATTTAACCCATGAAATGGTTTTTTTTCAGAAATGCTCCTCATCACCACCAACCCATATGACTACCCATTTGTGAGTCAAGGTGAAATCACTGTTCCCAGCATTGATGACAAGGAGGAGCTGATGGCTACAGATGTATGTAATTAGAAAACAGGTAAATAGGCACATCACAAAGCATGCAAATGTTTCACTTTGCTATTTTAATTACCAGAGTGCCATTGACATCCTGGGTTTCACACCTGATGAGAAAACCGCCATCTACAAGCTGACAGGGGCTGTCATGCACTACGGGAACTTGAAGTTCAAGCAGAAGCCAAGAGAGGAGCAGGCAGAGCCAGAAGGCACAGAAGGTATTATCAAACTCAACAATTAACCCTCCTGTAAGCCACTAAGGATGTTGAAATCAGCAAAAGTTGTTCTTTGTTGACTTTATGATCCCAAGGAAAACAGTAGGCTAGAAAAAAACTGTCCCTTGTTCTCTTCTTTGTGAGAAGTTGCCCGATCTCATGTTTCTTCGTTTTTTAATGTTATGAACCTGTAATAGTTTAAACTGTCCTTTATATGCTTCCAGGAAGTCAGAGTGATAGATGTCCTTCCTGTAAGATTATTAGTCACACCTTTGTTGGAATATGGCTCGCAATTGTGAAACAGCCAAGTGATTCAGCTCTAACAGGATGGGAGATGAATATTCCCATCAGATGCTCAGGGAACTGTGGTTTGAGAGGTTTATTTGATTCCTCTCCTTTGTTGGGGTAGGACCTACAACCCACGTCTCCAGCTCTCAGAGCAAGGGCTTCTCTTGCTAAAGGACTAGGCAGAAGGTCGGAAGTACCATAGGCAGAAGCATAAAAGCCAGTAAGTTTTACTGAGCATCAGAAACCAAAGCTCAGAAAAGGTTGTAAACTCTGTATCTGAAAGTGAACAGATATCCTCCCTGTGTTCCACTCTAAATATTGAGTGGGTTTGATCACCTGAATGTAGATCAGTACCTGACTGTTGTCATTGCAGCTCCTGAGCTGTACACGTACTACAAATATTCAGACTGGCAAGCTGCAGCTTTCAGTTTTGTGCCAGGAGATTTTTGAAAACATCATTACTTTCTACATGCTTCAGTGAAGATTTTCAAATGTAAATTCTTTTAGAAAAGCTCAATATGAATAACAATGACTTCAGTCTTACCAAGATACCTTCTATGAGAGCGTACTGAAAGATTTCAAAGAAAAAAGATCTGAACCCTGCAGCCTTTAGGGAACACTCTAGGATTCAAAGCATATATGACACTAAATTCTTCCTTTTTCCTCTGTTGTTTTAGTGGCTGACAAGGCTGCCTACCTGATGGGTCTGAATTCAGCTGACATGCTCAAGGCCCTCTGCTACCCACGAGTCAAGGTGGGGAATGAATATGTGACCAAGGGTCAAACTGCGCAGCAGGTAAGAAACGTATGGTAACCTGGAATAATATTTTGCATCAAGATCCTGTTGATTCTCCTCTGCTCTGTATGATAACTCCAGGCATTTATTTTTCTTATAGGTGCACAATGCTGTAGGTGCTTTAGCAAAGGCTGTCTATGAGAGGATGTTCCTGTGGATGGTTGTTCGTATCAACCAGCAGCTGGATACGAAGCAGCCCAGACAGTACTTCATTGGTGTCCTGGACATTGCCGGCTTTGAGATCTTTGATGTAAGTAACAAAGATCTGGTAAGAGCTATTTGGAAGTGACAACTGGATGTTATGATAGCTCTGAGATATCTTTTTAAAGAAGATACAGAATCATGACATAGTTATTAGCAGCTACTTGCCTTTTTTTGCCATTAAGTAAAAAATGACCTTTCAAAGGACTTGTCTTATTTCAAGACGTGCAAACTCAAAAGTACAGAGTGGTCCAATAAGAAATTCCTTGGTTTAAATGATCAAGGACAAGAGAGTATAAAAGCGTGTATATCATGATAGGTTTTTTTTAATCACCGTAATTTGGCCTTGGATTATACAGGAAATATACTGTATCTTCACATTTATATCAATAAAAAAAATAATTCCTTGTGGAAAATTAATTTGATGCATTTCTCTTTTTTGTTTTGTACACATACAGCAGACCGAAGAAATGCACGGACTTGACAATCAAGCCATGATAACTGCATTACTTATTTGTAAAAGATGAGGTTTTGGAAATATTGCTACATCTTACAAATATGGGTCTTATTTTATTTCCAGTTCAACAGCTTTGAGCAGCTGTGCATCAACTTCACCAATGAGAAACTGCAACAGTTCTTCAACCACCACATGTTCGTGCTGGAGCAGGAGGAGTACAAGAAGGAAGGAATTGAATGGACATTCATTGACTTTGGGATGGACTTGGCTGCCTGCATTGAGCTCATTGAGAAGGTATCCTTCCTGTTTAAATTCATTACGTGCATGGAAACTCTATAATTACTTGGCCTCATTTTTCAAAGGGATCTTCTGCATTCATGTCCAAATATTCACCATCTGCTATTCAAAATACCTTGCCCTGTAGTTTATTTTCTCTGTCGAGACACGAAGGAGATTTCACATAGTTTTGTGGCAGCAAGTCCATACTAATCTCTTTTCCAGTGACAAAAGATTGTTAAAGTCCCAATAAGAGCATTTTTCTAAACCAGCTAGAGTCAATTTCTAGGACAGCATGTCTAGAGTCAATTTCTAGGACAGCATGTCCTCCTCAACTTTCAGCTCTAACAGAGTTGTGCTTCTAGATCAGATTAGCTATATCTTTGTAAAATTTACATAGAAGTTGGACAGACATTACTGTCACCACAGTCACACTTAAATGTGCATCCTTTGACTGACAATGAAAAGGCAGTTGCACTGCACGTGAGATGAAAAGTTCAGTGACTACAGGATGGTAAGTAGTTAGAATCACAGAACTGATGACGTATGAATGCAGCTCTGGACATCATTTAGTCCAAGCCCCTTGGTCAAGGCAGGGTCAGCTAGAGGAGCTTGCTCAGGACCACGTCCAGTTGGACTTTTAATATCTCCAAGGGTGGAGACTCCACAGGTACCCTGGGGAAACTCTTCCAACTTTTGACCACCCTCACAGTAAAGAAGCTTTTTTCTTCTGTTTCAGTGGGATTTCTTGCATTTCAATTCATGTCTGTTTGATATTGTCCTGTCACTGGACACCACTGAGAAGCCTCTAGCTCTGTCTTCCTTATCCTCTCCCGTTAGGTATTCATACACATTGATAAGATCGACCAGAGCCTTCTCTTTTCCAGGCTGAACAGTCCCGTCTCTCTCAGCTTTTCCTTGTATGTCAGATATTCCAGTCATTTAAATATCTGTCCTGTCACTGGGCTCACTCTACTATGTCCATGTTTCTCTTGTACTGTGGAGCCGAGAACTGGACACAGCACTCCAGATATTTCTCAGCAGAGCTCAATAGAGGGGAAGGATCACCTTCTTTGAGCTACTGGCAACACTCTTAACACAGCCCAGGATGAGTTGGCTGCTTTTGCCACAAGGGTGTATTGTTGGCTTATGTTCAATTTGTCTAAGACATCTGTGTGTGCTTTGAGTCCCTCTGGATAAGAAGGTACTGCTCTGATTTTATAAAGCACATTCTCAACACAAACTAAAAGAATTTCCATTAATCTTTATGATTTATTTGGTGTTAAAAAACGTTAGTATCAATACGTCTGATCTCACTTTCTAGCAGAAAAAGTAATTGAAAAATAACCATTTCTGATGCATCTGTGTTCCACTGCTCTGCCTAGGTGAAGGTCATTATTGCCCTGAAAACTAAATTGCAATCTGTCTCCCCTGTGCATTTCTTCCAGCCCATGGGCATCTTCTCCATCCTGGAAGAGGAGTGCATGTTCCCCAAGGCAACTGACACCTCTTTCAAGAACAAGCTCTACGACCAGCATCTGGGCAAGTCCAACAACTTCCAGAAGCCCAAGCCTACCAAAGGGAAGGTTGAGGCCCACTTCTCCCTGATACACTATGCTGGTACAGTAGACTACAACATCACTGGCTGGCTGGAGAAGAACAAGGACCCCCTGAATGAAACTGTCATTGGGTTGTACCAGAAATCATCAGTGAAGACACTGGCCTTACTCTTTGCCAACTATGGTGGGGCAGAAGCAGGTTGGCTCTATGAATATCCTATTTTCACTGATATACAGCTTACAAAAAGTATCATAAAAGGCAAAAGCAAAAATCTAAAACCTGGTTTATTTATTTTCAATTTTGCAGAGGCTAGTGCTGGTAAGAAAGGTGCCAAGAAGAAGGGTTCTTCTTTCCAGACTGTCTCAGCTCTTTTCCGGGTACAGTAGAGAGTTCACTATTTCTTCCTAAGATGAGGAGTAAACCCACCATTTAAAACAGCTAATCTTTTTTTGGCTTAGTTGTGTTAAAATAACCTGAAGTTCTTGGGAAATATTTTTCCAGGAATAAATCCACTATAATCTATTTATGCTCCATTTCACTGAATGCACAACTTGGCCACTTGTCCCAGGATAATGTTTCCAGATGGAAGAATGTTGTACAGAAAATGTCTAAAATAAACCTAAAATAGACCAGATTTCTTTCATATGCCCACTTCTGGCTTTAGAATGTTTTTTTGCCCTTTAACAACATTCTGCCTACTGGTCTGGAGGATGACTTCTTTTTCTTCAGGATTCAGGGATCTCTTACAGTTGAAATATCACCACTCCTTGGGTTATGGATTTTGAAGATGTCAGATACTTGACAGATCTTTGTCATAATCAAGTCTTGCTGCCTGGCTGCTCCGTGCTTTTCTGATAGGTGAAATACCTAGTCTCTCATGAGGTTACTTATTTCCATACTCATCCTTCATTTAGGTCTCCCTTCTTGATACAGCCTAATTTCTTCTACAGATAGGCTGTGATACGATTCTTGATCACCTGACAGCCTCTAGCCAGTGCGCTGAAACAGGACATGGGCATGTGTGTATATGCCCCAAGGAAAATAGTCGTAGCTGTAGTACTTTGGCCTTGCAAGTGCGAAATTATTGTCAGCATGTATCATTAAAAAATAATGCAATAAGCTTATATTTAAAGGTCATAAGGCTTTAAGAGATAATGTTATAGGAGAAATATTATTTGCTGTGTTTGGGTTGCATTTCTGTTATGTTTTAAAACTTTCTTCCACTATCCATTTTGGTTAGACATGTTAGTGTTTAATCGCTGCTTAATTTACATACTCTGAGATGTCCACTGGAGGCATCGGCTTCCCTCCACTAATTATAGGCAATAATTATTTATAAGTACGTATATAGATATAAATTACAAAACAATGCTGGGATTCATTTCACCTTAATCTCACTTTACCTTAGGAGATAAACATGTAATCTAGACACATAAAATTCAGCTTGTCATTTTTGTTCCTTTCAGTGGGGAAAACAAGAAGGTTCCATATAGTGTGATCCATTTGACCGATCTTAAATGCCTACTGTAGTATGCTTCAAGCTGCCTCATAGAGGTAGCGTTTTACCTCTCTGGGAACATCCAAAGGAAGATGGAGATAGCTGCTAATAAGGGCATTACACTAGAGTCGGTGAAATGTATTAAAATCATATGTTTAAGAGTACAATATTTCCTCCAGATTAGTAAGAAGAACTTTCTGTATTTAGTTAATAACAGCAATGATCTGTAGAAAGTCAGAAAAACTGGCGGAAGAAGCTTCAGTTAAAGATTCCAAAAGCTGATTTTTGTCTGATATCTCATTATCTCATTTCAGATTTCTTGATGCTTATAGTGGAAATTACATTTGCTAATACAAACTTTTGTTAATGACTCTCCCAGGAGAATTTAAACAAGCTGATGACCAATCTGCGAAGCACCCACCCTCATTTTGTACGCTGCATCATCCCAAATGAAACAAAAACACCTGGTAAGAGGCACACATATAGAAGGTTTTCATTATGGTGCGGGTCTTCCCCTCTGCCTTACATAATATAGCATATACTTGTGCTCTGAATTGCTAGGTGCCATGGAGCATGAACTGGTGCTTCACCAGTTGCGGTGCAATGGCGTGCTGGAAGGGATCAGAATTTGCAGGAAAGGATTTCCCAACAGAGTCCTGTATGCAGATTTTAAACAGAGGTCAGACTTCTTCCCCTTACTCAATCATTTTATCCATCTTGAGTAGCTAGTGAAATTTAAGTTTCACTTCTGGTGATAAAAGGCTTCTCTAAAGTTTATGTTTAGCAGGGCTATTATGTTCTCAACAGTTCTTAGACTCTTTCTTGCAGTTTATCAGCCAGTTGGTCTCAACGCAGACCTCTTTATATTTAGAGAATCATAGAATCATATAGATTGGAAAAAACTCTTAAGATCATGGAGTCCAATACAAGCCCTTCCATTTTCTCCCCCAGATACAAAGTATTAAATGCAAGTGCTATCCCAGAGGGACAGTTCATTGACAGCAAGAAGGCTTGTGAGAAACTTCTTGGATCAATTGATATAGACCACACTCAATACAAATTTGGTCACACCAAGGTACAAGAACTGTTTGTTTCAAGTACTATGTGGTTTTGGTTTGCATGGCTTGAGAATGATTGTCAGATTCTCCAGATAGTATGTGAAATGATTAAATAGCGTATTTAAAAGTAATCAACTAAGTACTTATTGACTCAACACTTGAACAAAAGAGAAATTCATTGCCATAGGACCACAGAATCACGGAATGGCAGGGGTTGGAAGGNCCAGCAGGTCACCCCCAACCTGTCCTGGTGCAGGGGGTTATTCCTCCCCAGGTGCAGCACCCGACACTTGCCCTTACTGAATTTCATAGGGCTTCTCTCCATCCAGCTCTCCAGCCTGTCCAGGTCTCTCTGTATGGCGGTACAGCCTTCTAGTATGTCAGGATGATTTAATTAAGCATTAATTAAGGGTTCCTAGTTTACGACTAAGCAGTAGAATAGAAGAATCAAGTGTTAATAAAAACAAAGACAAAATGTCTGGCCATTATAGTTCCTCAACTGCAGGTAGCTGGAAGCTTGGAGATATAAAAAAAGGTCAACCACTACATGCATTCTTTGTGCTTTTGCTCTTTCTCTTAACTTCCTGTATTTTCTGCTGTTGAGGACATGGTACTGGGCTACATTGAACAATGAGCACATAAACTGCACCTATTTTCATATTCTTACCTNGCACCACTCAAAAGAGCCTGGCCCTATCATCCTGACACTCACCCTTTAAGTATTTATAAGAACTGATAAGATCTCCCCTTNTAGCTGGAAGCTTGGAGATATAAAAAAAGGTCAACCACTACATGCATTCTTTGTGCTTTTGCTCTTTCTCTTAACTTCCTGTATTTTCTGCTGTTGAGGACATGGTACTGGGCTACATTGAACAATGAGCACATAAACTGCACCTATTTTCATATTCTTACCTAAGGTGTTCTTCAAAGCTGGGCTGGTAGGCCTCTTGGAAGAGATGAGAGATGAGAAACTGGCACAGATCATCACCCGCACACAGGCCAGGTGCAGGGGCTTCCTGATGAGAGTGGAGTACCAGAGAATGGTGGAGAGGAGGTAGACATTTCTTCAAATTAGGTTCACTGTATTTGGCCTATTATGTCATCATGGTCTAAATACTTAATATTAATTTGACTTACCTTTCAGAGAGTCCATTTTCTGTATCCAATACAACATTCGTGCATTCATGAATGTCAAGCACTGGCCCTGGATGAAGCTGTTCTTCAAGATCAAGCCCTTGCTGAAGAGTGCAGAATCTGAGAAGGAGATGGCCAACATGAAACAAGAGTTTGAGAAAACCAAGGAAGAGCTTGCAAAGTCTGAGGCCAAGAGGAAGGAGCTGGAGGAGAAAATGGTGAAACTAGTGCAGGAAAAAAATGACCTGCAGCTCCAAGTGCAGGCTGTGAGTACCATCAGTGTGTCTCATTCTAAGTGAACTGTGACAATCAGGATGATATTTAGAACTATATTTTCAAAAGACACATAGAAAGTACAATTCAATTCAACTCAATTGTATTTCATTACATGGTGCTCTTAAAAGTATAACTAGCACCAATAAGGACTGTTGGAAGGCTGTAGTCGAAATATTACATAGGTGAGACTTTTTATGGTGTATGCTGCAATCTCTATTATTTCTATTCACTTAAACTGCATCAGAGCAATCAAGAAACTTTACTTTTATTGGTATAATGTTTATTCTTCTAGTATTTTTTTCATACCTTCCCAAAACTGAGTATGTCTATCTTTATAATCACATGATCAGAAATTCTTAGAACAAGTTAAGATGACATTGCTTTCCTCTCTTTATTCTCCAATTCAACAAGATAACTTGTTTCTTTCTGATGTAGGTGGTGGCTTAGCTATTACAAACATTACTGTGTCATAATACTGAACTAACTGAGAAGAAACAGAATTTAATACTCTCACTCACCTCCTAAATCACTCAGCATCATTACATAAAATTAAGTGGTACATCTGTGATGTTGTGGTTTCTAAATTAAGTCATTCACATAATAGAATAGACTGCATCCTCAAAGTAATATAGTGCAGCGTATGTGACATATAGGAAACTTTATATGCCCCCATTTTTAAAGAATCTTGAACTGCAAAAAAATGAAAAAATCTACTTACTGATAAAATAATAATTTACCCTTCTTATTATTTCTGCTAGACTAAAACTTGACACAAAATATAAGTACCACAGGATATCTATTGCAAAAAAAAAGCCTAGAGACGAATTTTCCAGCAACTCCTTTTTTTCTTTGCTGATGAGAGTCTCACAGAGAAAAGCCAGAGCTGCTAGATACTGAGTATTTTTTGGCCGTGGTGATGAAAATCTAATCAGAAACAGTTGCTCCAAAAAGACAGTAGGGTGAAAAAAGAGAAATACAGGAATGATGTGAGCATAGCTGTTACTTTGGTATTTATATGTATCTTGGCATAGATTTATCTTCCTGCACTTCATAAATGTGGGTAATATTCCTATGATTAAAGCCAAATGTATGTACTCTGTGCTAATGTTTGATATGATGGGATAATACTGGATTCTATACCTTGCACTAATACGTAAATATTTGTGGCCTTGTGTAGACTGCAAAGAATTCTATTTTCTTAAGCTTACAAAAATGGCTGTTTCAAATCCAAAACCATAAAATCAATTCTATATTATATTTCATTCTGTTTAAACAGAAACCAAATTTTTAAATAAAAAAATTACTATCCAGGACTCTAAACTATGCAGGTAAGCATCTTGATATTCCCTCAAAAAATATATCCATAAAAATGATATTTACCCACCAGGAAGCTGATGCTTTGGCTGATGCTGAGGAAAGGTGTGACCAGCTCATCAAAACCAAAATCCAGCTGGAAGCCAAAGTTAAAGAAGTGACTGAAAGGGCCGAGGATGAGGAGGAAATTAATGCTGAGCTGACAGCCAAGAAGAGGAAACTGGAGGATGAATGTTCAGAGCTGAAGAAAGATATTGATGATCTTGAGTTAACACTAGCCAAGGTGGAGAAGGAAAAACATGCCACTGAAAACAAGGTATGATGCAGAACCTGTCACTCATGCTCTGGAAAAGGGACTGTGCTGTTACAAGACTTCTGTATCTACTTCCTTTATTTACACTTGCTCCCTTCTTCTCAAAGGTGAAAAACCTCACAGAGGAGATGGCAGCCCTGGACGAGACCATTGCCAAGCTGACAAAAGAGAAGAAAGCCCTCCAAGAGGCCCATCAGCAGACACTGGATGACCTGCAGGCAGAAGAGGACAAAGTCAATACGCTGACCAAAGCCAAGACCAAGCTGGAGCAGCAAGTGGACGATGTAAG
>VXBO01005588.1:73347-129856 GCA_013400135.1 Rhinoptilus africanus | reverse complement strand
CTTAAAGGGGCTTTTAAGAAAGAAGAGGACAGACGTTTCAGTAGGGCCTGTTGCGATAGGACGAGGGGTAATGGTTTAAAACTGAGAGGGTAGATTCAGACTAGATGATATAAGGAAGAAATTTTTTACAATGAGGGCAGTGAAACACTGGAACAGGTTGCCCAGAGAGGTGGTAGATGTCCCATCCCTGGAAACATTCAAGGTCAGGCTGGGCGGGGCTCTGAGCAATCTGATCTAGTTGAAGATGTCCCTGCTCATTGCAGGGGCTTTGGACTAGATGACCTGTAAAGGGATGGGTTGGAAGGGATCCAACCCAAACCATTCTATCATTCTATGACATCAGTTGCACCCAAGCTACAGACAGCTTCAAAAACTCAGTAACGGCACCATTTTGAATGCATGCACAAGCCAAATCCCTGCGGAAACACATGCAACATATTCCTTGCACGTCAGCTTATCACAGAAGGAGGCAGCTCATACCTGGACATGTCCTCCACAGAGAGCACATCATAGAGTACCTAGCCTGTGGTCAGAGCTGTAGTGCACCCCCCATTGCCATCACCATCACCAGTTCACTGCCTGAAACCCTTCTAATTATAAATCTACTTGACATGAGCACCCAACCCAGCTACTGCTCTTGCCCTCAGTCTTTGCAATGTCTCAACCAGCTTGTTCAACACAGAGACACCACTTTCCCCAGGACAGCAGGAGGGAGAGGAGGAGCAGTCACAAGGGACTCCAACCCTCAGATGAAGGCTGGTACCTGCAGAGGTCCCACACAAGGACCTCACCAGGGTTTGCTGTCCTCCCAGTCAGGAAAGAGCAGGCTACGAGTACATCCATCGCTCAGCTGTGGGAGCCTGCAGCCCAGCAAATTAAGTATTCAGCAACCACTAAACTCACAAATAGACAGTAGGCGCCAGAATCCTCAGCTGTGGCTCCTTGGACTACACTGGATTTACGCTGATTTAAGCCAGCTGAGGATCTGCACCACCGGGCCAAGTCCCGCTGGCCTACCTCAAGCTGATGGCTAGTTGACGTGACTGATGACTAAGATTTCCATTTAGCCTAACTTGAAGCATGAGAAGTGCCTATGTAGCGCTACCATCGTCGACTCCAGCCTTTTGTCTTGGGCTGTAACCGATAGGCCTAATAACCGAAATCATACTGCATGCATTCATTCACCCTCTTCACAAACAGCATGTTATTGAGCTCAGTGGTGAAAAGGCATGCACAAACACAATGGGGCTGGGATTAAGCCCAGCTGCATTACCAAAGTAAATACTTTTGCTGCTGACAGTTTGTCTGTAGGGATTTGGAGAAAAGTTTTGTGCATCTACTTAGGCAACATATGGTTTTATTTTCCCTGTTAACGAAAACAGTAGTGGTCAAAAGTCAACACCCTCTGATGACTGTTCAGTGGCCAATGTGGAATGGGTTTGGTGGTCTAAGTCCAGTTCCTTACATGTCCACATAAAAATGATCCTCTTCCTGCATTCCTCTCTCACTTGGCCCTGTGGTTTACAGTCTTCTCAAGGAAGCCTAGGGGTTTTTGAGGTTAATCTCATCCGTCCTCCTTCCTGGTTGAAAGCCATCACTGACGTGGTTCAGGTTAAGATACCTCGCTAGCTTCTTTAATTCCTCTTGTGATGAACCCCCCCCCCCACAATCTGTTTCCTTGAAGCCTGAAGAAAGTCAGAATTAATCTACGTTAGCCAGCAGCCGGGGCATGCCAGCTAGTCTGACTTCTAAAGCAAACACAAAGCTGATGGGGACAAGCATCATGCCAAGAACACAAATGGTCTGAATTTAGCCCTTCATCTCCAAGCTGAGTGTGTACTATTCTCCAAAGATCTCTGCAACACTTAATCAACAGCTGGTCACCTTCACATCTGAAACTGAGAAAAAAATCCACAAGGACCTGGCTTTATATTTGGCGATGACTTCAGTGGGGTGGTAAAAGGCAAGAATTTGGCTGAGCTTCCACGGGGTGCCCATCTCACATAGCTCCAGTGAAGTAATTGGCAGATACTGGCACTCAGCATCGTTGGAAAGAAAAAAACCAACTACCACCACCATCCAACCTTCCATAGCTGATCCCCCTAAAAGATTTTAAGGCTTTCAAGGTGCAAACAGGTCTTGCCTACACTGAGAATTACAGCAACTAAAGCACAAGTGCTAACACTTAGCATCTGCAGGGTCAGAGGCAGCTCAAGAGCTGCAAAGGAGTGTTGACTAGATCCATCACATGAAGTCATTGTTTTTAAGGGAGCATATCCAAGCTGGAACACAGCAATGCAGAACATGCACACTAAGACAGGTGTAATCCCAGGCACCGTGGGTGGGAAGCAAGGCTGGAAAATCACAATTAAGAAACCAAAAGATGTTGCATAATGCAAACCTCCCTGCCGAGATGAAGGTAGTTTCATTGAGGGTCAGATCCTGCATGATGCGCAGCTACTCCCACGATGTGTAGCATTCTCAAATGCTGCTGACATCTCTGGAAGCTGAAGGTCCAAAGTATTTTGCAGGGGATGCTCAAACCTGCCCATGGACAGCAGCAATGGGCAGGCAGCCAGGGCTGAAGGAGCTAAATCAGGAAGAGAAAATGCTGCAGCTCAGATAGACAGGCAAAGGGAGTTCACAAATGAGGCATCACAATCCCACAGTCACACATGCATCCATCCCCAGGGGAAAAAGGTAGAGCCAGAAATTGTTTCTGTTCCTACGAAAGACAATTGATGAAAACAAAAGCTTATCTTAATGTTTTTTCTGCAGAAGTTCAGGGGTTTTCATTGAAAAAGCAAAAACTGAAAAATGTTTGGTTTCTGGCAATCAAAAACTGAAAACATTTTGGCCACAAACCAAAACAATTTGGGGTTTCTGGGTTTTGGTTTTGTTTTGGGTTTTCGCCAAACTCCTTAGCTTTCCTTTGCCAAAAAACTGCACATTTTTCAAGCTTTTTCTTTCTCAATGAAAACCCCAAAATTGTTGTTGAAATTGGACATTTCCCACAGAATTTTTAAATTTTTTTTTTAAAGACATTTTCAGCAAAAAGAATGTTTTGAATGAACAATTTCATCCAGCTCTGTAAGCAGATCCCTTGGAGGGACTATCACACCTTCACTTTTACCTCCTTTCCCCAGCTCACTTTTATCGCCCACAGGACTCGGGGCTGTGTTCATGGTCTGATTTTGACCACCATGTGGCCAAGCTTTATGGCTGTGGACCAGCCAGGCTGACCCGCCTGGGGACAGGAAACTCTGAGGTGGAAATGGCTTGAGCTTTTTCTATGAAATACCAACTATCTCTGTGGAAATTAAGAAACGTAGCAAAGGAAAATAAGTATCTGGAGTCTAAATTCGGTAGAACTTGTACTAGAACCAGATTTGTGTCCATGGTTCTGGGAGATGAAGGTGCTGGTACCTGTCCTTCAAAGCATCCAAACAGCGTTTACCCACAGGATTGTTAGAGCTGCTGGCTCTGGGCCCACCACATAAGCTGCATTAATATTCAAGCTTTGGCACAGGAAAAGTGCACATGAAAAATGTACAGGAAAAACTAAGCATTATGGACTTCTAACACAAACACAATACTAGCAACTAAAAAGAAAACTAAGAACTTTAAGGCTTTTCTACCCCAAGCACTGAACTCAGAGATGGAGCTGAAGATTGAACCCAACTCAGCAGTAAGGAGGTGTTTCACCCTGTCTCCAGGGATAACCTTACTCTGATCCAACAGTGAAACCAGAAACTGCACAAAAGGGAAATTTGGACTGGAGTCTGAGTGCCAGAGTTTAGACTGCCCTTTTACAACACAGATCCAAACTACAATAACAAATCTCAGCTTCCTGAAGTTCTGTGAATTTGGACCAGGTTTTGAATTTCAGTCTTCCACCCAATCTCCCATTAAATGGCCATTGAAATGGCCATTCTTTGACCAGTTAAAGCTAAAACATCTTGGAGTCTTTAGAATAAAGTAGAGCCATCTTATGGCTGCTTTTTTTTTCCCGGGAAATATCCTCTTTTCTTGCTTTCAAGGTCTGTTTGGATGTTTCCTTTGGTTGAGGCACTGGACTATTTGATGACCCTGCCAGAGCTAGGACTTCTGTGAGGAAGGCCAGGAGAAGGAAGGTGAACATTGGGAGGGCAACACTAGTGGCAAGTGGGAGAGTATAACAGGAGAGAGACAGGAGGTGAAGAGTCTCTAATTTGAGCAAAAATGGGATTGCCATGCAGGAAAAATGCCAACTTGGAGGACTTCGAGCAGCATGTTTGGAGGATCAGCCATGTCAAGAACTGATGACAGGAAGGGATGGTTTTGAGGTGGTTTGGAGAAATGAAGGAATAAAGAATGGATAAGTGAGGAGGAGGCAGGTCAGGGGCTGGTTATGAGGATGAAGGTACCTGCCAGGAGTTGGGGACAGGTTGGGAACAAGGAGGAGGGTCTGATGGGCTGGTAGGTTCTCATGGGGCAAGTGAGGAGAAGAGGGTAATGAAGGTTTAAGAGGTCTGAGTGGATGGTGAGGAAGAGGAGCAGATGATATTTTGCTTTTCTCTTTTTTTTCCCCATTTGGATAATAACAGCCCTCACACTATTTTTAATCTGATTTTTATCAAAGTTTATTTAAGCCTTGACATAGTGCTCCAGTGCTTGTCAGCTGAGCCGTGGTTAACAGTGACTGTTCCCTAAGCCCAAGAGAAGCAAGGCTGGGGGAATAAATTAATTTAAATCTCTACAAAAGGTTTGCCAGTTGAGGTGGGAGACAGAGTGAAAGCACAAGCACAGCAATTACTGCAATTCAGCTTGGTGTTAAGTGGTGCATCTGAACCTTCCAAATAAAGAAGAGGCACTGTCACTTATACAAATCTAGAAAAAAGCTAAAATACCGGCACAGGATGGTTTTAGAGGCCCTTAAGTGGGGCGGTTAGACTGACTGGAAGGCGCTCTGGAGCTGCTCACAATGAAATCCCCACAAAAGGAGAGGTGGTTGACATGCCAGACAGCCCTGGCAGAGAAGGAAATATATAGATTTATTCTGACATTTGAACTGTAATGACCTTATAATAAAACATGCCCCGGGAGTGGGTGTTATTTGCATTGTCTCAACACCAGATAGTGAGAAACCCAAGAAGGGGAAACTGAGGCAGGGCCAAGGTTTGACATCCAGCTGCATAAGCTCCCTCCACGGTTCTTTATCAGGACTGTTTTCACCCATCATATACTCACATAGTTAAGAGGATCTAGGAAGCTACAGTTCCTTTTCTTTCCAAAGCCGTTACTCAGAAAAAGACTAATTAAGTGGCAGTGTTATTACATCAGGTCCTCGAGACTCCGAATACAACCAGCAGCGATTAGGCAGGCGTCAGCTACTGGGCGGGATTTCCCACTGCCCAGCTGTGTAATTATCACGGCAGCTAAGCCAAAATCATTTGACAAAGAAAACCAGCTGGAGGCTGCGGGTCTGGGAGATAGCACGTGTCCAGCAGAGAGAGAAACAATAAACTCTTCTGCTCTCTATTTTTCCAAAATGAAGATCAATGAAGACAAGCACATCACAGTCCTGCAGAGGAGCAGATAGCAATATCAATTTTTGGGGAGCACCTGGAATAAGAATCAGGGGTACAAGATAGCTCACTGCAATTTTCTTGGAGAATTGAATATTCACTGCTGCCTCCCTTGCCCAGGGACATGGAGGCAGCAGGTGGGAGCTGCTAAGGAGAGAGGATCTGTTGCACTGCTTTGAAATACGGACCCTGCACTGCAGCATCATCCCTGCAGAGAGGGGCTGAGGGCTGTCTTTAATACCCCCAACAAAGCACTGAAGTGGACTTTGAGTGATGTAAAATCTTTGGGTTTGTTTTCTGAGAAGATTTCTCCTGTCTGTGACCTTGTGTGACCTCTGCCTCAGTTTCCCAGTCTCTAAAATGATGGCATCAGTGTTATCTCCCTCATCACTTGTCTCAGCCACATAGCATGATGGACAGAGCCTGGCTGACAATTTGGGGCTTTTCTTCTGCCTATCTGTGCCACCAGATGCAGCTTCAAGAGGTTTCTTCCCTGCCCATGGCCACAAGGCTTTTGATTGCAGGTGAAATGGCCACTAGCATCTCCAAAGCTGTTCTTCTGTCCAGATATGAGCTGCCAGCCATCAGGGATGGCTGATGCACAGGAATGAGCAGAGAGCCAAACACAGGAGAGACAAACTGGGCTGTCAAAATGTGTGGGAGAGGAAATGTAGGTGTTTGGAAGAGCGTATGCAGCTCCTTGCCACATATCAGCAATGCATTCAGTGGTGTAGCAGGACAAAAGCAAGTTAAGAGGGCGAGGAGGGGTTGCAGCTGGAGACTATATCACCACCACCACCAGTGCAGTGCTGTCTACAACCCACAGCTGACCTGTGTAGGTAGAGAGTCTTCTGCTCTTTGTTTCTGGTATGTAGTCGTCCCAGCACATCACGGCATGGTGTAGATCTAGCTGTGAGGAGCTCAACATGAGTCGCACATCCAGCATGTGGCAA
Source organism: Rhinoptilus africanus (assembly GCA_013400135.1). Lineage (NCBI taxonomy): Eukaryota > Metazoa > Chordata > Aves > Charadriiformes > Glareolidae > Rhinoptilus > Rhinoptilus africanus. Next base: position 123,336 of record VXBO01005588.1, on the reverse strand, counting down.
TGGCCAGGAGTGGACACAGGACCCACCTTCACCCCCTGGCATGAAGGATGGTGTGAGAGACAAGAAAAGAAGGATAAGGACAAAAACCAACATTTTCCAGAGTACCAGCACAAAGGCATCTATTTACACTTACGTGTAATAGTTCCTTACCCAATTCCAATCTCATATCATCATTAAAAGCTATCTTTTTGCTCCCATCTGAATTTATTTGGAGCAATCCCCTCCATTCCTTCAGTTGGCTGGACGGGACCTTTTCAATAGGTCTCTAATGAACTCTGTTTACTTGGTGGAGCCAAGTAAGGGACAGACCTCACTTATCTGCTTCACAAGGAACTCATTGCTTTCATGAAGGTCCCATCCTCAGCCTCTAACATTCTCAGTGACTGTGCAAATCTGCCAACCATTAGCAAATGCCTTCTCAGAGGGCTCTTCAACCTGCAAATCCATTTNGTGTGAGAGACAAGAAAAGAAGGAAAAGAAGAAGCACTTCCTTGCAAGGCTCTGACATTCTGTAGTATCTGACCTGGAAACTCAAAAACTATGAGACACAACATTTTCCAGAGTAGCAGCACAAAGGCATCTATTTACACTTACGTGTAATAGTTCCTTACCCAATTCCAATCTCATATCATCATTAAAAGCTATCTTTTTGCTCCCATCTGAATTTATTTGGAGCAATCCCCTCCATTCCTTCAGTTGGCTGGACGGGACCTTTTCAATAGGTCTCTAATGAACTCTGTTTACTTGGTGGAGCCAAGTAAGGGACAGACCTCACTTATCTGCTTCACAAGGAACTCATTGCTTTCATGAAGGTCCCATCCTCAGCCTCTAACATTCTCAGTGACTGTGCAAATCTGCCAACCATTAGCAAATGCCTTCTCAGAGGGCTCTTCAACCTGCAAATCCATTTGCACTTAAATTGCCTGACACAAAACACTTGGCCTAGATGAGTAACGAAGTGTGTGACCTTCCAGCGATGAAGCATTGCTGATATCTCAACTATTTCAAATGTTTAATAACTTAATTTAATGCAATGAGAATGATTTTATTGAATGCACAATATCTGTAGCAGCTAATTAACCACAGTAGCCCAGAGAGGTCTTGGACTTCATACAACCTTTCAATATAATTACAAATTTTTAACAGCAAAATGAATTTAATTCCAGCCTGACACAGCAATCCATCTTCATCTCCAGATAAAAGGTAGCACACGCGATATTAACATTTAAACAAAAGCCATAGGCAGTGGGGAGAGACAAGGAGCATTATCAGATGTGCAGAATGAATTACTAACAGTGCTGCAGGAGAGGAGGGTGGATGAGTGCATTACGTTGTACAGGTTGGACATAAAACACGGCCACTCACTTTGGTGGCTTTGCCTGTAATCCATGCGTTTAGACTTCACGGCAAAGGCAGGGTCCTTTAGGTCTACCTGCATTTCCTCTGTTGGACCAGGCATGTTGTTACTGATTTCTCCTCCTGCATGTGCGGCATGCCACTCACCAGCTGGCAGGGGTGATCAGATCCCTGCTTTTATTCGAGCTGTTTCCCAGCAAAGTGGAGCTGAACACAACCACCCCCCTACTCCTCTGTGTCCCAATGGTCTTGCTGCCTTCTTGCAGTGCCTCACGGGAACCCTCTGCCTGCCTGTAAGCCATGTCTGGAGCTTCTCCTGGAGACTTCCCCCTCTCCCACGATCCTGGACATGGGTTATGTGCTGTGGCTTGCTGGGACATGAGGATTTGGGTACAGAGCTTGCAGGATCAAAGTTTGACCACACTTGCTATAGCCATGATGGGGATTAAAACAGACTTTAGGACATTATGTGGGAGTCATGTCTCCTTAATGTGGCATTCCAAGTAGTTCAGGGAAGTTGGAGGTATCTGTTCCTCTCCAATGGCTGTAAAACAGATCAGATGTCTGATTCAGGAAGGGAATAGGTCTGGGTCCGTCCCACATGCAGACCATCTCTGCACACAAGACTGTTGTTGGCAGTAATGGATGCAACAAGCATGGCATGCGGGCACTTCCTTGCAAGGCTCTGACATTCTGTAGTATCTGACCTGGAAACTCAAAAACTATGAGACACTTTCCTAGCCACCTCCCGGGTAATAACAGCAAGAGGGGAAGAATATATTTGGAGTTTTAATTTGCTTTCTTGGTTTGAGCCTTCTGCATTCAGACAGCCTCTCCTAAGAGCCATGAAGCTGAAAAGCAGATTTTAAGTGAAAGGTGAGATTTCTCCTTCAACAAGCAACCACCTGTCCTCAGCTGCTTGGACGAGGCATTTTAAGCCTCTCTGGAGCCTGTACTCCTGTAAAGTTAGCGCTGTTAATTTCTGTGGAAATGCTCCCAATTTACACTGGTGTAAATAAGATAAGCATTAGACTGACAGTAAAACAGACAAAAACCCAATGAGAATAAAACACAGATGTCCTACAGTCATGACAGGGAGTAGCATTAGTGGATATTAGTAGCTCAGAATAGATAGGACATAAAGAACTATTTGCTCTTGCTGTTAAGAACCTTTCAGATTCCCACTTAGCTTGTATCTGTCAAAGACATTTTTCCCCCAAGAGTTTGTGAAACATTACCATAAATCTGTCCCATGTAGAGTTTTAATTGCCGAGTTCAAAACTAGGCTGACTCTGCCAAATGTGATAGCATCAGCTGGTGGCGTCATTTGTCATTGTTACAGGCAAATAAACCAGGGAGTTAATCAAAGGGGATGAAAAATGAGGTGGTTTCATTTTTTTGAGTCCTGAATCCAGTTCCTTCTCCTTTCTTCTCACCAGTCTGCACCAAAATGCCAACAGCACCAGCTGGCCAAAAGGCACTCATTCAAAAATCTGCTGTAGACAACACATAGACACATTCTCAACTGATAAAATCAAGGACAAATGGGAAGAGATAATAGTAAGTAGGAGACGAAGAGAAAAATATTCTCTGGACAGTGCTGCTGAAGGAGATGAGCAGATAGGCAATCACTGCTCCTCAGATGGCACTTCAGTCCAAGGCCTCTCCGTATCAAACTGATAGGAGGTCTCTCTGGAAGGACAGAGTGGTGAAACACATCCTTTTGAGGACGCCTTGGACTACTGCATAAAATAAGCAGATATCAAAATCTGAATGAGTCCCAGTGTTTGGGAATCACGTTTGTTGGCAACGCGTTGCCTGGAAGCTCAGATCTGGGCTTCTGCTAACTCTATGTGGATCCCAACCATGAGGGACTGTTTTGACTGCACAATCACTGCCCTTCTCCTGCAGACAGAAACTGGGAATCTTCGCTTGCAAGTCTTTGCTCTTAATATGCCAGTGCTGGTCTTTAGCAGACCCAAAATAGATGAGAAAATCAAGTTTTTTTCTAAAGGTGCCCTGCTTATCTCCTTCTTAGATCCCTACGGTGGAAAGACAGGAATCATTTACCAAATGGATATCTAATGTATTTCATGCAGTACCCCAAACTGATAGAGCAGGCTCCCTAGTGCTCAAGGGATTCAGTCAAAGGGTCTTCTTCTCTCAAACAGACTTCTAGCTTCTCTGGCCCACTGTGAAGAAATGATGTGGCCAGAACCACATCAGAAGTCTATGAAGATGTACAGGCACTCACCAATGAACACAGTGATGGGCTTAGCATTTGAGCTGACAGCTGAGTGCACATGCTCCTAGCCTGTTATAGCTGCAAAGTAAATGCATGAGCTGAAAACTGTGCACCTTACAATTGCCAATATTTGCCTTACGGTAGAGCCCAGGACAGAGCCAAGGTCTTCCAATTCCAAGGCCAACACCAGCAAGATGACGAGCAACCCCTCATTCTGAATATTTCGAAGGCATCTTCTCATACTTTCTTTTTCTCCTTAGTCCATCCTCCACCACCTCTCCTAGCAAACTTTACTGTGAATCTAACCCCGGTAGTCCTCAGCTTGTATGTATTTGTAGCAAAGTGGAACACTGAGAGTCAAAGATGGTCTTTTGCACAGCTCTGTCCTCATCCTTCACCCAACTGCCCTTACCACAGCTGCAAAAGCCCCAGCGTCTTGCATGTATAATAGTTCTAATTCGTCCTGCCTATTTCTCTTTCTTAATTTTCCCCCTCTTCAACAAGAAAATTACACTTTACTTTCATCATCCCTTGACCTGAAGTTTGTTCAGGCAGGATCAGAACAGGTAAAGGGTGAGGAACAGATATTTCTCCGCAACCAGCTGTGACTCCTTTAAACTCCATCTTCTTGGTATTTTCACATCCAGAGGTGAGCAGGTCTGGTCCTGCCCAGCTGCTGCTCTTCTGATTGGGCGGGGGGAGGGGAGTGTGTGTGTCAGATGAGGCAAGGCGAGATACTCATCTTTGCACTTTGAGAAGCTAGAAGAAAACAGCTGTTTTCTTCCTCAATAGATATGGAATAGCTTCCTCAATAGGTGTGGAAGAGGTGGAGAGAACAGTGACATTCCTTTTGCTCAGAGCTCCCACTGTTTTTAGGGCTTTTAAACTTTCCCCAGAAAAGTAAGAGGGGACTGACTTACCCCAGAATCCAAGAGGATCTGTGAAAAAAACCCAAAATGCTAATTTAAAGAAAAGTAAAGTCACCTCTCCCAGGGCTTGATCTTATGTTCTCTGAGTTTGACCTCCTGTTCGCTAATGTGTATGAAAATACCCTCCACAATGAAACATTTCTTCATAGGCAATTATCTTAATTTTTATTACACAGGAATTCCTTTTCCTGTCGGACGGGATTTGGGTAAGCTGAGTGTGGCTCATGGCATGTCTAGTTCTTCCCAACAGATATCATAGTGGATGATCTCACAGAGTGTGCATTTCCCCTCGACACAAGTTTCAAAATGGAACCACATTCCTACAGATTTCCTACAGCCTAGAAGGAGGCTGCATCTGATTTGTCCCTCCAGCTCAACACAAGCGGTGTCTAGACACGCTACAAGTTTTTAGGAAGCAAAGGTTGAGACAGAAGCGAGAAATGCCATTGTAATAAACAAGTGGAAAGCAAATATATGCTACAAAGAAGGAATAAACTGCAAGAAAGAAGCAGCGCGAAGGACATTTTGAATAATAGCTGGTACAGTAGCAAGTTTCTGCTGGTAGGATGTATGATCAAGATGTCTTGTGTTTCCCTAAAATGCAGCAATTAGAACACTGGCTTAGTGCATACAATAGCAGCTGGCTTCAGAGGTCAAATCATCCTACAAGGCTCAAGATCACCTCCTTTACCACAGGTGAGAGATCCTACTGCCGAATATCTTGATCTGCTGTCTATTGAGGATAGTCTGTATCCCCACTTCTGGCATTGCAGCACATTGGTCATGGTCTCAGACCCCACTGCCCTACGCCAATGGCTCACTACATCGGCATGTTCCCATTCTGAAAGCAGAAACCAAACCATAAAACATGTGTCATCTTGCCAAAACTCACAACTCCACCCCAAATCTCATGACCTTTGAAATCTCAGATCCTAGAAGCAAGTCTTTTAGCTCTACCTGGAAGGAATTCCTTGGTGGAGAGCATCCCATCCCATACAGCCATACAAAAAGAAAAATAGCGCATGTTTTCATTCAGCTCTACCAATGAGATCGCAGCCCCGCTGAAGAGAGCCATTGTGGAGCAACTGCATTATAAAAGATGTTAAGACCTCTTCCAGACCATAAAATATGCAACAAAACAGAGTGCCAAATACCAGTCCTTTCCATGGCCCAAGACAAAGAGCCGCCCTGCAAAGCATTAATCCCTGCAGCTGCCTTGAACTATTCATGTCTCTCAGCTTTACGTAAGGAGCCATTCCATTCTGGCTACCGCTCTCCCTGAAACAGAGATTTGCAGAGTCTTTAACACAATTAAAGGTCATTTTGCAAACAGAGAACCCAAAGATTTGAATGGGAGACTGTGACTTCTTAGTGAAGAAGGCCAGACTATTTCCAGTGGAAAGTAAATAAATTTACCCGAAAATGCAGTTATGATTGTTTCTCCCTTACACACATCAGCACCCTTTTCTTTTATCTAATCGCTTCATGGTTAGTGCATTTTCTTAGACTATGAGGGTCCTCGCTTCAGTTTCCTCATTTTCTTCGGGTGATCTGAACATCTCCCGTCTTCCCGCCCCAGACCATCAGACCACAGGACAGAGCTACACAATGAAGCATTACCAAAGGCCAGTGGGCTGTTTTATTGATGTCAGCTCCGCAGGAGAAGCGTGCTATACAGAGGACCGGACAGGGACAATGCACCACCTCCTACTGCTGGCAGTACCCAGCTTCAGATGTTCCCCAAGAGAAGGTGACATGTAGGAGACACAAAACCACCTGCAGAGATGTGGGAAGCATCATGGTTTGCCAAGCCCTGGGCAAAATAGACTCCTAGTCTTGATATGGGCTGCAATGTGCTGTCTGAGTCACCTCTAGTGGGATTTTTCATTTTCTCTTCCTGACATTATTAAAATTTTCATACATAAACATGAATATTGGGAAACCTAATCTACAGGCTAGAAGAGATAAAGCCGTAGTCTCTCTTTCTGTGGCAGAAAGGATTTTTAAAGTTTCGTCATACAAAGCTCTAAGAAGCAGATTTGAAGAGCATCCTCTGCTGAATATCATATAGCTTTGTGGTGAGACTGATTGCCTTAGAGTTTGAGGTTTGAAACTGGACCCTCCACTGCTGGGGGAGGAAATTGCATCTTTATCTCCTTCATGGTGGGTAAACACCTAAAGAGATGGGACTGTGGATATATGGCAGCTACCACTTCCACATGGCTATTTGGTTATTTGCTATTTGGTTCTTTGCTTTTTGTACAAAGGCCTGAAAAAAAAAATGTTTTGCTTTAAACCAAAAGAACATTTGGCTCAACACAAGAATGTTTTTTAATTTCTTGGGTTATTGAAAGAAAGCTAAAAATTTTAAGCTTGGCTGGAGTAAAACCTAAATTTTTTACAAATGTTCGGTTCCGTAACTAAGGCACACAAACAAACAAACAACAATCCGTTTCTCACAGCTCGGCTTCTCATCCCAGTAAAACGTCTTTCACCAAACCACTGTTTTTCAGTTACAAGAAGCCTGTGTTTCTGGCACAAAAAGCCATTTTGCACCTTCAGGTGTCAGTTTAAGATAAGTTCTGTAATAGTGAAACTCGTTGTACCAGCAGCCCGGCTGGTATCTCAATTTAACTCAAAAGGAAGCAAAATGAGACTCTGTGATGCTGCACTTCAGCTAGAACAGGACACTCAGAAGGGTCTAATAAGCAAAAGACTCTGTCTAGATGATAAGTCTCCAGCCGCCACCCAGCACAGTCCCTGTGAGGAGTAAGTGACTTGCCAAAACCAGCTCACACCTTTGAACAAGCACTGAAGCACCCTGGGACAAAAAAAAAAAAAAAACACCAAAAACCCACAACCAACAACAAACAAACAAACAATAAGAAAATTAAAAGCTGGCAAAATTAAGCTAATTTGTCTTTCCCTGTGAGCCATCAAAGTATTTTTAAATGGGTCTTGAATAACAGAGCCCTCCTCACTTGTATTGTCCATGCCGTAGTTGAGACCTTCTGGCCCCAGGCAATGTCTTAGGGACATCATTCTGAATAGGAAACAAAAAGACACTTATCTCATTAGTGAAGGGACTTCTTTTCCCCATCATTCAGGCTCACAGCTGTCCTGAATCCCATAAGGGCTCTGGTGCCCTTACTTGCAAGCGCCCTGATGAATTACTATCAAATCCTGGACCCCAAGCCCATCCTGCACCAGCTTTATGTGACAGTGAACCCTCAGTTTAGAGGCTCACAGAAGTTTAATGTGCAGTGACTGAAATAGCCTGTCTGTCTGGTGACCCAAAATGGCTTAGGCAATCACATATCCATTGGGACTTTCAGCTGCTGGGTGCATGTAAACCAGTCTACATTGATCTGTCAGCTGTGAAAGTATTTTCATCAATGAATACGTGAATGAACTGGGGCCTGGGGGCAGGTAGGAGGCAGGAATCAGGTCAGTGTTCTTCCAATTATGGCATTTGCAACCTAAATTTTTGTGTAAGATGCTGACAGCAAGCTGGATGCAATAGTAGAAGTTAAGGTGTGTTGGTGTAGGCTCATCACCCCAGTGTACTAGCTCTAGTGGCGTTAGAGATGTTGTTCCAAACACCCAAAACAGGGGTTATTAAATACAGGCTACTTTATACTGTCATGTATCAGTGTAATAGGTAACTTGGCCTAGCCACATCTAGGATTATACATCAGCAGTTTGACCAAAGCACCTTTCGGAGTTTTTCCCCAGCACCATCAAAGGGCTATACAAAAGAGGACATAAAAAAGCAAAGCAACACCCAAAGAGATATATTTTATGGATTTTGAACCTTACAGATTAATAAATTGGAGCAGCAGACCCAGTGAATCTTGTTTTCCTGGAGGTTTTTCCTGTACAATGCTGTCCCAAGTTGGGAACATCTGTCCCAAGCTGGGAACATCTGTCCCAAGCTGGGAAAGATGAGACGCGTGCTGCGGCCAGTGCTGCCCTATGCACAGGCCAGCCGCAAAGGGTGTCTAGCACTGCCAGCACAGCATCTCCCTAGGGGTATAATCCAGGCCCCTCCTCTCCCTCACATCAGTTTACAAAAATCCATTAAAAACCAAACAATCTAGGAGATCACCTTGCCTTTGTCAAGTTTTGTTGACCAAGTGATTTAGGTGAAGGTAATAACTGGACGGCAGAGAGGCTGCGGAGGAAAGGGAAAGGACCAAAGGTGGTACAAAACATATTCAGGATACTTGGACAGATTCCTGGGCTTTGAGCTAGTTACCAGTTAAAAACCACAGGCAATGTGACTTGAGACAGGCTTCTGCAACAGGCTGCTTCGGAGTGTGCATACTATTTAAAGCCCTGATCAGGGACACATTTCAGTAATATTTCACTGACTTGCAGCGACTCTCTAGCCTACTCTGTCTGAATTTACAGGGACATAGCTTGAACTGGGCTCAGCTACAAAGCCCAGACTCAAACTCTGGTAGTAAAGGCACTGGAAACCAGGACCAGGCTTTGACGTTGAGGATAGCATAGATCTTACTTAGGCAACTTCAAGCAGAGGTGCAAACCTCCCATGCAAGGTAGAGATGCCTCCTCCACCTCACCTGTTCCCTTCCCCTTGCTAATTCTCCATGGGCTCCAGAAATGCATCGACAAAGGCACTTCTAATGCTCTGTGGCAGAGACTGAGTCTCCAGCCTCCACAGCCCAACTCCTCTGGCTTTTGGGGTTTGCTGGGCAGTTGAACACCTGTAAGCAAGAAACCACTCCATGCTACTGTGGGCAAAGTAGGACTTGAGCTACCCCTTGAAACACAAATGCCTGGGGGGAGCGAGTGAGGGTGTAATCCCCATTTTCTACTCTATCATGACAGCAATCCTGAGGCAAAGTTCAACCACCAAAGCCCAGAGTGGGCAATGTTTCAGCCACTTGGATCTCTTGGGCTCCTATGCTGTGTTTGCCTTTCCTGGACTTTACCTTCTTGCTACCCACCTTGTTCTTGCTACCTCTCTTTGTTCTCCCCTTCTTCAGTCCAATCTCTCTTCCTCAACTCTCATGTTTATCTCTCAGCTGGGTCCTTTTCACAGCCTTTCTTCACCTGGGAGAGAAACAAAAGGGTTTACACCCAGTCCCTGGGCTCATTCCTGCCTGGCAAACAGCAGCGGCTCCCACAAAATGGGCTGTTCTCCTCTCCAAAATCACAACTCGGCCTCCTTCACAGGGGAGGACAGATCCACGCCAGCTCGCAGTGTTCAGCCCAGCCACGTGCTGTGGGCTTCATACGAGGGAAAACCCTGACCCAACATCGCTCCTTTATTAAAATGTGCCTCGCACTCAGCCAGCAAAGCCCTGGGGACTGACTTGGGTGCGACAATCGCTGCTGCTGCTGCGCGTTTTGCAAATATCTGATGATACAGCCCCTCTCCTACAGGCACCGCGATAAAATTAGGCGAGCGCGCGATGGAAAGGAAGATAAAAAGAAAACATGGGTAGATTTGGCACACAGCCTGCTGCTCTCTTCCTTTGTTTATAATATGTACGAGGGAGAAAAAGCAGAGGAGAATGAAGGATTTTGTGTATTTTCAGTGCACGCAGGTCTCACAGCATTATTAAAGGCTAATTTGACGATCTGCAGTTTTACATTCTGTTCTTCCCCAGATTTGTGAAAAAATACATGGGACAGGCAAAAAACACAGAGCGAGGAGACTCTAAATCTCTCTCCAAAGACAATTAACTGTTATGATTATTCAGTAATAATGAGTTTGTGTTTGCAAACTAGCCTGACCGCAGAATATGCTAAACACGTTATCGTCAGCTCCGAGCTCGGTGAAACCTGATAGCGCTTCAAAACACGCTGGGTTCCTCACTGCGAGGAGCATTACTTGCTTTTTTATCTTCTGCCTCCAAATTTCAGTATTATTTTAAAACTATAATTGAATTTCAGTCCTCTGTGTGTGTGTGTGTGAAGAAAGGAAACACTTCTCCGAAGATTTACTGCATGTCTGTTACTGTGTGGGCTGTTTTGACTCTGCAGCGTAGCGGAGACCGTGCAAACCGCGCGCTATTGGAATCAGTTCAAACTTTTACAGTCCTTCAAATTGGGGCTGGAGCCGGAGAGGAAATACTAAAATCCTGTATATACAACTTCTGTCTGTGAGGGGGAGAGAAATTCCATGAAAATTAAGAACTCAATGATGTATAAATTTATATTCTGTTTAAAGGGTGGGTTGGGTTTTTTCTTTTTTCTTTTCTTTTTTGGGTCTGTTTTTTTTTTCTCTTGAAGAAACAATTGAACTCTTATATAAGGAAACCTTGGGTCTTTAAATAACACTGGGCCCTGCGAGCTGGTAGTAGAACAGGGGCTCAATCTTTTTAAGCAAAGCCATCTAATTAGCATGTGAGCCAAGTTTTATGAAGGTGAGGCAGTTCAGACGTGTTGCTCCTGAGAAAGTCAAGCCAATTTCTTTTAATGGCATGAGCTGTGAGTAATTACGCCGGATTCTGCAATCAGCTTATTGTCCTTCCTGGCCACAAAAAGCTGCCAGTAGGCTACAGTCAACAAGAACATCCATGGCAGCTCCTGCCCAGCAGGGACCGGCAAGCCCCACCGCTAGGATGGAAGGAGGAGAGGATTCGGGATGCTTTTAGCACCCTCTGATGGTTGCACAGCCTTGCCCCAGAGACTCTTTCAGAACAAAAAGAAAAAAGAAAAAATCCAATATAATAACTTCATTTTAGGGTTTCCTATCCCACAAGTGCAATGCCCAGTGCCGGTTACCCAACTGTCCCTGCTGCGCCGGTACAGTCCTAGCACAGCACCGGTTTTGGAAATACGGATGCTCTGACCCACCCTCAGTGGCTTTCCAAAGTGATCTCGCAGCCTCCCCAGCTTCTGCGCACGGCTCTCATCCAGAAGGAAGCTGCTCTAACCAGGACTATTCCCATATTGTTTCCATTATTTTTATGACTGTCATGTGGAGAGGGGAAAAGGGGAGGTGGGGGGAGACAAATATGAGAAAAAGAGAAGCAGGACGTCAAGTTCTGCCTTTGAGAGGGAGCTGACAAAAATGCGATGGTTAACTCCCTCTAACACATACTTACAGGCACTGAAAATCTGAGTGAGCACAGGCAGCCCCACGATGGGAAGGACCAAGTGTTTCCCCTAAACGCAGTTTCACAGCCCCTCTTGCAAGCAAGAAGTCTTTAACCTCAGTCCCCCTCCCCCCTTTTTTTTTTGGTCTCAGCAATTTGCCCTTGATCACACAGGTCAGGAGAAAATCAGCACGACAATGTGACAAATTGCTTTCTGCCTGGAAACCCTTGCGCAGCTCCAGCTCAGCCCTTCCCCAGCCCATGCTATGTGCTTTTGCTCCAGCAGTGACACCGCTCGACCCCGTGGGTCACAGCACAGCAATGGGCACATCTCAGCAGGTCCCAACACGGTGGCTGTTTGTAGCTTGCACCCACAGGGTCGCACACACCGATGTGTGCCCCCATACCTTTGTGGCTGCTGGAGTGGACCAAACCATCCTGTCCCCCCCATTCCCGTGGCAAACATCTGACCCTGATGAGCCCCATCTGGAAAATGAAATAATTTTCTTCCAGTCTGGGTCCCTCAACTGCCTGGTGCAAACAGGTTAAAGTGCTGTGGCTTGGCCCCAGGTTGATGTCACCATGCTGGAGCAGGAGAGCTCCTCTCTCCTACCCCACAACAGTACGCATGCCACTGGGGTTGGGTTCTGCTGTGCTGGTTTCCATCTCTCCCTGCTCTCCCTCCACACACCTGAAACATTTCCGGGAGTTTATCCTGCTCCAAAGAGGAGAAAAATAGTAACCTCACAGAATTTGTCAATGAGAAAGAAGTTTGTTAACTTGATCAGGGCATGAAAGGCAGAACTGAAGACTTCTCATGTGGCCAAGAAACTGGTGGTGATATCAGGTCTGACTATCAGATAATGAGACAAGAGAGGCAGATGAAAAGGGGAAATCATCTTCTCCAAGTACTTTTAGTTAGTAAAAACCCTGCACTAGATGCATGCTCTTTCTGTAGCTGGTCCTCACTGTAATATTTCTTAGAGCTGTGTCTGAGCACCTCACCTTAACTCTCCAATATCTCCTGAAATAAAGCCTGTACAGCTATTGCCTTTGTGTTCAGGTACAGACAAGGCTCAAAGCAGCACATCACATGCAAAGTGTTTGCATCCAATTCTCTTACAACATGACAATAATGGCCAAGTGGACATTACTAGGGTGGATTATCTTGTCCATGTATGGTCACATGTCCATCAATATTGTTTTAAACTTCCCCCAGAAAATGTCATTTTTATCACAGAAATTTTTTGACCACCCACAAACCATTGGACCCAAAATGTGCATCGCCATGCTTTATGGGAGCTGCACTTTTCTCCTGGGGTTTCCGTTTCCTGCAGGGTCAGGACGCACAGCCAGACTGTGTCTCCACGGACACACTGTGAGAACAGATTGCAACCAAAAAGGAGACATCAGGACAGACAACCAGGTGGCAGAAGCAAACCAGGATGGGAAAAGCAAACTACCACTGCCACTTTCAGCTGCAACATTTTCCGTTCTGTTTTGACAGACCCAAAAAGACTTTTGTTTTCATCAAAAATTTCTGCAAAAGAAAAATTGCTTTCAGGCAAGGACTCATTGTTTCCTTCCTTTCTGCTGAGTGATGACAGATCTTGAAGAAGCCCTAAGCATAGGTTGAGTAGGAGAACCACATAAATGTAAGCTAAAATGCAGCTATACTTCCTTCCTGTGGAATACCATCAACCCTTGTAAATCCTGCAATGTGAGCAGCTGGGTCAGAGATGGAGGGGAACAATAAACAATGCAGGAAGCTATTGATGGATAAGCTCCTGGAAACACCAAGGTCAGGGTCACCTGCAGTGCTGCAAGCTGTGTGTTGAGTCCATGTCGTCCCCAGGGAGGTTACAGACCAAAAAGATTATGAGAAAGCAAAAAGAGGTAGAATGGCCGATGCAGGGTCATCTAACACATCCATGGCAAAACCATGCTCTCCATCACTTCACACCCTGCCTGGTGACCTGCATGTAGACACCAAATAAGTCAAACATGGGCAACAACCTCTCGCTCACCAGTTTGTGCCATTTTTTCCGTGCACATGCTCCATGATGGCCAGAGAAAGTGGGACAGGGTTCAGTATATCTTTTTAAAAGCTGTCCAGAGATAGAGACTGCACCAACACTCCAGCCAAGTCATCTCCAACTGGAAAAGTCACAGTTTGGTCTCATGCTTGCACCAATTCTTAAACATCTAAGGGAAAAAGTAAAACGGTTGACTCTGGGGTCTCTCACCAATGGGCTGTGCATGGCTCCTGCAGCATCAGCGCAGCTCCTTCCTCAGTTGTTAGCAACTTCTCAGCATCCATTTAGATGTGGCACAAAGACAACATGACTGCATGACACAATGTCGTGCAGACTCAATCTCTTGGGCCTCATCACCCTCATGTGCACCCACCGAGGACGTGCCAGCAGGGACATATGCTGCCCCAGTTGCCCTGCGGCTCTTCATCAGGACAGCACAACCCACTCTACCCGACACCCTGGGCCTGCCATGGGCACCAGCTACTGTTAGGCCAGCTGAGATGTCTGCACGTTTCTGCTCCCTAGGTAGTCATCTCCTAACAAAGCACATTTAGGCCACAGAATGAAAGCTGAGAGGAGACACAGTTACTGTCTATAAATATGTTGGGGCAAGCATCAGGGAGGCTGTTGAGCTATTGAAGCTAAAAGACAATGTTGGCAGGGGAACAAATGGGTACGAAGAAGACAGGAATAAATTAGGCGAGAAATTAGCGAGAGAAGACAACCCTCTGAGAAGCTCTAGCCTGGAACAGCCTTCCAATAAGAACTCAAGACACAAAGCACTTTTCAGTCAGAGGGATCTGACTAAATTAATGAAGATGCAGGGTGGACATGGGGTGTCTCTATGTCACTGCTGTCTACAACACAAAGGGTCGCAGCATACATCCATATGATCCTTCCTAGTCCCACATATCATGTTCTTATGAATGTGTAGGTACCACCATGCTAGACATTTAGGCAAATACAAAGATATAGCTATAAATGCTAGATTTGACCTAAGCTACCCCAATCTCCCATCAAAGTGTCCACATTTGGAAACATAGCTAAGAGAAAAAAGCCCACAATAACTTCTTCCATGAGTTTGGCCATGATTTTTGTTACCTGTTTTGTGCTGATGCCCAGCAGAACTGCACTACAAAGCATATCGATGAGGAACCATGGCCCCTGCTCCACAGAGCTAGTGCAGGTGAAATTGGAATCCACGGTCTTGACAAGGAAGTGGTAGGACATATATTGGTCATCCTATGGAAAGAGGTAAGGAAACAGCATGATCCATCCAGAATACCAGCTGAAGAAAACTAGTAAGACTTACCGTTCCTGCTGCTAAGAGACACTAACATAACCCATCCTACCATTAGTGGTTCACCAGTGGAAGTGAAACAAAGCCCTAACATGGAACAGAAAGCTCCTTCCCTGTGCACTGAGAGAGGAAGGAAAGCCACACGGCAACCCCAACACAAAGCAGCACCAGGCACGGCCATGGTGCTGGCAGCCCATGCAGCTTTTTGGGCTGCTGCCTCATCTCGCCCCAGTATGGACAGTGCTAGCTGAAGGGATGCAACCCCCTGCCCCACCCTGGGGAATGATTTCCCCCCTCAGCAGAAGGAGAACACTGGCATCCTCAGGGCTATAAACAGGTTTACAAGGTCCAGCTTGGGCAGGTGGAGTGTCCCTCAATGCCATGCTTGCTGCAGGGCTCCCCAAGGAGCCTTTTGATCCCACCTCACCAAGGGTGGGTGAGGAAGCGTGCAGAGATAGCTGCAGTTCACTGCCTTGTTCATGCATACAAATTGGGGATCTATGACAGCTGAAAGGGAGAAGCCCAGCTTTCCTGAGGAGCTCTGAACATTTCCCACCGGCCTCAATACCAATATAAGGCTAAGGAATAACATCTGCTGGAGAGATATTGCAGGTGCTCCAAAAAACATTTGTTATATAATTTTTTCTCCTCCTCGTGCCATAAGAAAGCTTTGGTTCAGCTGCTGGATATTGGCCAAAAGCCAGGTCCCATTATAAGATTACACTTTTGAAAAGGTCGCAGAAGTAGGCTGGTGCTTAAATATGTATGATGCATAAATGTGTATAATAGAAGGGTTCCCTGACATTCCTGAGGTAACCTAAGCACAGTTTAGATAACTGAGATACTGTCACTCAGATTCATTCTGTAAACACTTACAGGCTACATTATCTTTCATAGCTATTTTACACAGGCTATATTATCCCAGTCATCCCAAATGAGAGCAAACGAACCTTCCCACCGTACCCCACATCACATGTTCCCTACGTACCTCATATTTAACAGAAAAAGTTAACTAGGGATGTTTTAATTTGATTGTGTTTGAAAAAAATACACCAAGAAATCCAACTCAGGGCAGGCGGGTAGGTGAAAGGCATAATTACTAAACTTATAATTCATATATATCTCTCAGTTCCTCTCTACATTTAGGTTCAATCCCGGGAACGCTGTTACCAAGCATAGAACTTGTTGCATATATTTTTTTAATAAAATGCAATGGCTGTTCTCACAGGCACGGAATCAGCTTGCGTAAAGCCCCACAAGCTCTTCTTCTGGCCCACTGTCTTCAAGCATTTTTAGGATCTTTGTGATCATCGGAGTCTCTGAAAATACAAGCAATTATATCAGGTTTAAGAGATGTTAGATGGGGGACTGTCACGAGAGGAGCCGTTTCATGTAACTATCCTGACTCCCAGAGAACCACAAAAAGCTCCATAACATTTACAACTGCATCTAGAGGAAAACAACTGAATTTAATTCACTTTAACAATGGAGAGAAAGGCACCCTTGCAGCTGTGCAATAATCAACCATGCAATAGCCCATCTATTACAAGCTTAATCTTTACTCCAAAAACACTTTCACCACAGATGCACTTGGTTTGCACACTTCAGGAACATGTTCCCATTCCTCCCAAGGGAGAGGAAGGCAGGGGACATTTGAAAGTCCTCTCCTTTCTGCGTTGCCCAAAGACATTCATCCCCTCACCACATGCCCTGAAACAGCATAACACCAGCCCAGGATCTAACCCCACACTTGTGAATTGAGACCGTCTTCCCATTCCAGCACATGGCTCTCACACATTTTTGTTTCAAGATGAAACGGCATTAAGGAGGCCTTTGGGAAATGAAACAAAAATGGCGTGGTTTTTTTTTTCCTTTTTTCTATCCATCACTTCTCCTTAAGACCTCAAGTCCCAGGACATCCTGTCTGACACAATCCAGGGCTGGCCCCTTTAGGCTCTAAATGAAGTCACAGCTTCAGGGTTTCCAGGCAGTAAGTTCACTAGAAAGGCCATGGGAGAGGTTTTGTCCTTCTTAAGGAGGATGAGAAGTTGCAAGAGAAACCTGGATGCTGGTTGCAAGGGTAGGAACTCAACTCTTTGAGGACCAGGACAAATCTATGAATAATTTTTCTTCTTGTGCCCTTATTGATGGAGATTTAACAAGGTATAGCTTAAGTCAAAAGTGTTCACAGCAGCTCACAATAGTGACAAGAATAAATGAGCCATGACATTTCACTCTGAGAGCAGAAGACGGGGAATTCACAGATGGGAACCTGCGAAACCTATGAATTCCCCGCAGCCCTCTCCTCTCTCTGTATTCGTCTGAAAGACTCATTTTTCAGTTCCATGTTATAACACAGGAACAGCCTCCCCTTCCTCACCAGGAAGCCACAAGAACAGGACATGCTTAAATATTCTTGCATGGGATCGTCTCTTATGTACCCAAAGAACATCCCTCCCTCTATACCCTCCCACAGAGGATAACAAGCCCCAGCTCTGATTAAGTAACTGCCTCAAGGAGGAAAGGAGGTGAACCCTTCATGCTTTTTGTACCCCATAAGTAAAGGAGCATAGGAGGGGCACAGGCTGCAGCTAAATATGCTTCTGTTTCTGGAGATATTTCTCCTCTTTATGATCATGTGTCACTTTGTTGTCACTGTGCAGGGACCTAGGTAGATATATCTGCCACGTCTTCAAGCATGACTCCTGGGAGCTATGTGAAGACTCACAAGTCCCTAAATTTCAACCTCAATTTCCTTGCTTTGCTTATCTTTCAGATGCAGTAAGAAAAAGGGATCCACCTTGAAATCCAATGACAGCAGGTTAGCCTGTTTCACCCCCACACAAAGCAGGCAGGAAAATGCAATCTGGAAATAGTCATCGCCTTGTAAAAGTGGCCACTTATTTCGAGGACCCAGTAAGTCAGAGTTAGCTTCATATGTGAAGCTTGGCACAGCTTTCCTCCTAACTTTCCTATATGAAATTTTAGGCTTAACGCCTTTTTTTTCTGCAAAATTTGCTTTTGAGCATGCAGCTATTTTCCTGCTAAAGTTTGCCTCATGCTGAGATATGAAAAAGCACAGATTTTGGCTAAAAATAAATCACTGAGGTCAGAAAGTTTCTACAGACCAAATAAACTCCATAGCCCTATGTGATTTAAGGTTACAACCCTGGGGTTTCTTTTGGACCAGCCTTTGACTGAATCAGGAATTTTTTTGTCCACCATTCAGTTCCCAGTGGCGACTGTCACTCTGGGAGATATTTTACAATGTGAGATTGATTTCAAGATGGTGGCTCTGACAAAAGCATTTATTGTGCTGCATGGACCATTGAGACAAAGGCTGTTGCAGCAACAGAGCTCCGACCACAATCCACATGATGAAGCAGAGTGAGAAGAGAAGATTGATCCCTCCGTGGGCCCCTCTCCTCATTCTCTGGTCCTCAGCATCATAGGCTACTGGCTTCTCATGCCACACTCATATTGCTCCATTCCAGAGCACTGCAAGCTCATTTTTACAAATCTTTCACTGTTTCTCTCTCTGAAAACCCCTCCTCTGCCCACTGAAAGGTGGCTTCTCCATCTCCCGTGTTGGGATGCAGAGGGGCACCCACCCCAGCTCAGGCACCTGGGAGCTGGCAGCTATGCAGGATGCCAGGGCTGCGGTTTCCAGCGCAACAAAAATAACATCAAGACTATCAACCTATTTCAGGACCATTCCCTCATGCAGGGCTACCCAGCCAAACTATTCCAGGCTGCTACTGTACTTGCCGATGGACGTTGCCTGTGTGTGCCCGGCATACTGTACATTCCCTTGTAAGGGCTTGCCCCATTCCCTGCTATGCTCTGAGTTGTCATCTGGCCGTTTGCCCCACACCTGCTGACGGGAAGGTCCCCACAACACCCACTTTTGAAAACCCTCTCCTGAGGATCTCCTGGGAGCTCCCTGGCAGGATCCGATGGCTTTGAATCAAAGGAGGCACTCCCAGGGCAGAGCTGAGATAGTGCATTGTGGTCCTGTAGTGGCAAGGTGATGGTTGTCCAGTTGTGCAGCATCCTATGCAGCAGACACATGCATCTCATTAGAAAACTGCTTTAAAAAACCATTCCTGCATTTGTTAGACCTTCTGCAATGAGCTGGAGCCTGGGACTAGGGCATCAGAGAAGGGAGGTGAATGTGAGAGCTGGGTCCAACACAGGATCCCCTCCTTGGGTCTACATCAGAGATCCTAGAGTTGGAGCTTCACTCAGGGTTTATCCTCACTGACATCAGCAGTTTATAACAGCAAAACCAAACTTTTACAAGGTTCACAGGGGCACTTCAATCATCGCTCAGGAGCTGGGTGGCAGCAGGCTGTGTTGGTGTAACACTTTGTGAAATGGAATTCTGGGACACACCACGGTCTGCCAGAATGAGCCATTCTTGGGAGAGAAATAGGTGAAAGCCGGTGGATATGGGGCTTTCCAAGAATCAAAACATTTCAGGTCTCAACCAAGAGTGCTAAGGATTGGGGTCCGAATTCATCTTACCCAGCTGTATTTTTAATAAGATGTCTCACTGCCCTGTGTTTTCTTTACAGCCTGTGAAGACTATTAAAACTCTAAGCCTAGGACAAATCATCTCTCTCTCTGTTGACTTCAGAGAGAACTTAGACCAGATGCCACTTCAAAGCTCAGGACCTGAGTTAGGGGGTGAACCAAAGCTGAAATCACCAAACACGCTGAACCTGATGCCTGCCAACACTGGCCTGTGGGAAGCCTCTCGAGAGCAGGGAGGAGGATGTGGCCTCCATGACCAAGCAGATGCTGAGCCTCTCTGCTGAAATGGGTGGTCATACCCAAAATTACTGCCATGGAGGGGATGACTTATTGATTTTGGGAACTCTCCACCAGCAGCTTGACTGCAAACATCCAGAGATGAGTGAGTCCCTGATGAAGGTCCGGTGGCAAGCCAACAGGCTAGCTCTGAACTTTTTGGGGGGAATGGAGCAGTGTCTGAAGTTACACACTTAACCTTAGTAATACAAATGTGCTTTTATTTTCCCATCTGCCTTTCTGCCCCACAGAAAGCACAAAAGACATGGGGCTCAAGGAGTATTTCATCTGTCCTCCTCTTCCTCACCACGTTCCCTTCAAAGTCTGCCCTGTGTACAAGCTACTCTCTACCTCTTGAGTTTTTCAAGGGCACATCTCCAGCAGCCTGCATCCACCAAAGATACTGGGCACCTAAAAAACACACAGCAGGGATTTTCAAATCTTGACTCAAAAATCACAGCCCTAAAATTCGCACAGCCGCTGTTTACTCCTGGAGATGGCTGACATTGGTAGAAACCATGGTTCTCACTAGCAAGATGCCTACCTACCTGTCTGTGGGCACGGCCTTTCCCTGAAGCTGTGGTTTTTCCTTCTGATTTAAGGCTTTTCCTTACAAGAAAGTGTTTAAATACCAAATTTTTTTAAAAGCGTGATTTTTACCATGCGGTGCATATCAGGTAAAAGAGTAGAATAAGTATATAGAGCCACAGCCCTCTCAAAAGACTCAAGTCACATTTTGGCATTGCCCATTTCTCATACCACGCAAAAAAGACAGGTCACGGTGCTGTCAAACACTTGGATTTTGCCCTGGAAATGGATCCCTCATCAGTGCAAAGCACAGCAGCCGTGACAACTCATGTCACAGGAGGCACTGAACACCTGCCAAGAGCAACAGGAGCAGATGGGGACATGCACGAAGGCAAGCTTGCAGCAGGAGATGCTGCCTGCTGCTCCAGCAACCCACAGCCATCTCGCACTCACATCCAAGGAGCTGACAATGTGACTAGCTGACACTTAAGCATGAAATTTTGCATCCAAGGAGCATCATTTGCTGCAAAACCTCCTTCCCATTTGCCATCCATGGGGGTAAGTCAATCAGGATAGTTGAGCTTTCAAAACCAACAGAAGCTCTGCAGCATTTTGGCAGCAATGCATCCCTGCTGACTTTGCAATACGGCTTCCAGACATGTACAACCTTCAGTCAAAAGCGCCGCTCGACACTGGGCACCTTCAGAAGTTCACCCAGAGATCCTAAGCCAGCTCACTGCCTCATCACCCCACATTTAGATGAACCACTTTGCAAAATTTGGAAGCCGTTCCCTTGACCCATCAGATAAAGCTGCTGCAGGAGCCAATTTCTCAGCAACACTCCTGGCCTGCAGCTGAAGCAATTCCTGCAGTAGCCCAGCCTGATAAAACTGCTGCTAGATTCCTCCCTTTTTGGCTGAAGATTTAATTTGAGATCTAGTATCCCACTGTGCACTCCCCCAGACTTCCAAAATGTTCTTCTCTAAACAGCCTTCCCGTCTCGCGCTGCCAGGCTTTGCACATCTGGAGTCCAGACTTCATTGTCACTGACCCAGGACTCACCATAGTATTCCTCCTCCAGCTTAAAATTAAACACATACAGTCGTCCTGATCTGAGCGCAACCCTTCTGCCAGGTGGTGTCAGAATCCCACGGCGCCAAGTCCAACAGCTCACGTTTGCTTTTAAAACAAAACAGCCCCAGAGCAAGGCACCCACGCTGAATTTCTAGCAATCCAAAAAAACCTCCACTGTGTCCTCAGTAATCACTACGGCCTCTCCACCCACCTCAGTCTGAGGGTGAAATCAGGGAAAATCTATTATCAGGGTTCTTATTTCTCCCCAAGGTGGAAAAGCCCCCAAACAGCCTGTGGAAATGGACTCTAATGGTACCCCCACAGAAGCATCAGCAGTTGCTGTTTAAGTCCCCACCGGTGGGAAGGCTCTGCGGGTGAGCACACTGGTGGGTGTTATTTCTGTCCCCTGCCACATAAGCCCACTTGGAGTCACAGAGTGCTCAGGATCAGGCCACAGAGCCCAGGCTGTCCCCAGCCCTGCAGGAAGGGCAAGAACCACCTTCTTCTCAGCTTTATTTATTTCTGAGAAAGTTACTCAGCTCCATGCCTGCCTTGAGCACAGTGTCTTCTGCCTGTATGTCAGTCACCCTGCCCAGAGCCATCACGGAGACCTTTTGCAGCTGTAGACCCTTATCATGGCACAGGACCACGGGAAGGAAAAAAAAAGATCCACGTTTTATAGCCACTTTGCACTAACATAAAAACCTGTCTCTGTTCTATATTCTACTGGTTTGAATTTGTCTGCAGCTTCTGGTGACTTTAAGGGTGTCGCTGGAAACATTCAGGAGAGTAAACTTCGGGCAAATAAAACTCCTTCTTTTGCCTCACCAAGATGAATCCCTTCGCTTAAGGAGTTCATCCCCATCCAAACATCCAACTTACTCAAGCAAGGAAACCCTTGAGGTGCAGTTTCTCCTGCTCCTGATTGAGGAGAACATCCTCATCTCCACCTTCTGCTCTGAATCCTCAAGTGTAAGTAAGAGTCTAGAGGAAACATAGCCTGGACAGATGTTCTGCTTTCAGAAGACAGCAAGTGATACATATGGAAGAGTAAAGGGCTCTGCGAGAGGAGTGAGACTGATATCTGGCAACCCTTGGGGGAAGGAGTCAGGACCGGCTACTGTCATCTTGATGCTATCAAGCAAAAGAGAGAAGCACAGGGAAATGTGAATCTCTCCTTCAAAATCTCCTTCCTTTAGCATCCTAACTTGACCCTTGCTGTATTAAAAATATGATCATTTTTGCTCAAAACTTGAATACTAAGGTCCAGTCCATCAACGGACACTGTAATTGGTGTCAGATCCATGAACTGTGCATGTGTCTCTCCTCTTTAGCAGGCACCTAGTGTATCTCAGTGCATCTGATTGTTGACTTGACGGGTTTTAACTTTGGAGAGCTCTTGGGTGCCAGAATGACACCGCTGTAGAACGATATCTGCTGCTGCTGGAACAGGTACTTGTTCAACACTGACTCAAGAGAGGAAAACGCCACTTGCTGAACCTCCAATACTTGTCTCTCAACAACTCAAAGCTCTTGGAGGTCTCCCATCTAAATGCTAACCAGGCCTGTTGCTGCGCAGCTTTTGAGACCTCACAGGAACAGGCACGGCACAAGGAGGATGCTGCGCTATTCAGGGCAAACCAGGAGAGTGTCAGTTTATAGAAAGATGCTCCTGGGTTTTTAACTGGCTAATGCTGAATGTTTTATTTGAGCTCTCCTGCTTCACATTTCAGCTATCAATGGATCTGTACATAAAATACTCATGTTTTGTTTGTGTGCATTGGTGTCTGAGTGTGGCGCTTTGAGCTGGGGACCCTGTGACCAGCAGGGAAATGAAAGGGAGGAGGAGGAGGTGGCTAGTCAAAGAAAAAAGATTTTATTACCTTCACACATGCTCTAGGGTGGTAGTTTTCTCCTGGCATCACCTCCGAAAGTCTCCATCTGCAATCTCTTCTCAGTGTACTTGTTCATGAAAAAATCTATGGCCAGAATATGGGGTTTCATTGTGTTCCCCTCCACAACCCACCCTGAAACCCTCACTCGAAATCAATTACACCAAAGAGAAATCCTCCCTAAGAATCATGCAAGAATTATCATCCTGCAGGGACCTCCTTAACCCACTCCCATCCTACCAAAGACCCACACCAAGCTCAGGTTTTATGGTCTGGAGCCACAGGCACTCTCCTCATCAGCTGGGGAAACGGGAGACCGAGCCTTGATCCCACCAGCTTGTGAGCAGCCTAGCCTCATCCAGCAAAGCAGTTAAGTACGCGGCTTATGCAGCAGCTTAACTGGCTCGTGATCCCCAGCCAAAGGGCCCCGGAGAAGAGCAAAATAGTGCTTGGCATACGTTGTGCATCCGTCTGTCCGTCTGTCTGTCACTGCCCTCTGCCGGGGAGCACGGTGGCTTTGGATCCCCTCGTGTCCAGCGTGGTGACACAGGCCCGGGACACGGGTGGCATGAGTGTCAGGCAGTGATGCTTAGGGCAGAGAGGGGAGGATGCAAACCTGCACCCGCTTTCAGGCAAACTGTAGCTCCCTCCCACACCACGCAGAGATGATGAAACCCAAACCGGAGCAGTGAGTGATGCCAATGCACCCACGCACAAGAGCCTGCCGAGTCGATGCGGACACCTATGACATCCATAAATCATAAACACACTGACCAGTGTAAAATTAATATTAACTTGCCTTGAACCATGGTATAAGCTTACAAAAAATTTGTATCTAGCAAGAGCATGTGAGTGCTTTGTAACACTGCTGGCATAGCCAGACACAATTTTGCACATGTATGTCAGCGCTGTCATCAACAAAAAGGCAGGGAGAGATGGTGTGGGCGCACTTGGTATCCCATAACAGAGGGAGACCATGACAAACACAAGAGGCTGCAAAAAGGCAGAGCACCCCTCCAATACACAAAGAGGATGGCTGCCAAGACAAAGAAAACAAGGGAAGGGTATCAGGAGCAGAGGAATTCTCCACCCCCTTTCCCCTGTCTGGGATTGGGCAGTAGCATGAAAACACCAGGTATAAATGAGGAAAAATGAAGAAGGAAAAGAAAAACCACAAGCCAAAAATCAAGCAGTTTGTTTCTGACTTGCTCTCTCAGGTCAGGTCACCTTGACTTAATATACACAGGATTGCTAGAGACTGAGTCTTGTATATGCAGTGATGCAGGTTAACACTGTGGAAGAACCGACCACCAGCAAGAAGCCTCTTGCGAATTTAGCAAAGTTTAGTTCTACAGTTCAAAACTGGCCTGATGTGCCAGTCGTCTACATACTCCCATCGCAGCCATCTCTAATTCTGCCATGGATGGACAGACTGATTCATATGCAACACAGGGCTCTGCTGGAGAAGGACTACAGGCTCAGCAGTGTTCCACTCCATGCCTGCTTGTTTAGATACCAGACAACACCTCCCCTCTCCCCAGGGCAAAGCATCCACCCCAGGACTCAGGCAGAGGATGGCAGCTGGGAGCTGTACCCTCAATCCATTGCCTATGTTGTCCGCAGACCCCTCCTTGTCTCCTTCAGTGACTTTATTTGTGCCAGATACTGTCAGGAGCACAGCTAGTGGGAGGGGACCAAAATTACATGGTGGCCATCAGAGGTACTTGTCACTTACCTGCCTTGAGGGGTGGGAAACCACGAGCCCCGCACAGATGCCTTGTTCTGCTCCTTGTTCATGAGGGGTCTTTACCGTTCTTAGCCTGTAATACAGGTTAGGGAAAAGAGAATGAGAGTTACCTCCTAAATGACACGAGAAGATGCCTCATGTAATCCCACCATCCAGCCTGTGCTGGCTTCTCCGCTCTGCGAGTTGGGGAAAGCATGACATTTGTCAGAAGCATCTTGCTTATGATCCCTTAGCTAGTCTATACACACTGCAAATGGGTAGCCACAGCAAAGGAAATAAGGAATAAAGCCATGCTTTCTCCAGCACACAGTGATAGAAAGGTACAAGAAGACATCCAGGAGGCAGATATTTGGGAATCTCTCAAACATAAGGGTCTCCTCCTAAGCTCTAAGCACTAGAGAATAGCTAAGGCCTGAAAGCACTGTTCATATCTGCTCCAAAACTTGTTAGCATAATCCCTTATGGGTCTTGAGTAGTGTTGTGATCCATACAAATATCCGACCTCCTTTTGAATTTTGCTAAGTGCCTGGATTCAGCAATACTCCACAGCAACACATTCCAGAAAACGATTGCACTTTCCGTGAGAAAACTGTGTTCAGATGCTCCTTGAATGAGGTGTGTGACATAAAAAAATACAATACAATCAATAAAACAGTGGGAGATCCTTACTTCGGAGAGTGCAGCAATAGCTCATCTCAGAAAGGAAATCCTTGATGCTGAGGCCAGGTCCTCGGCCTGGATTTTTCCTGAGCTCTGCACTTCCCTAACCACATAGCTTAGTAAGCACTGTGATTGATAAAGAAGTGAAACCCACCACTTTTTAGCTCCTCATCCCTCCTTTTTACCTGGAAGGAGGCTATTTCAGCACTGATCTCCAGGATCTAAAGGCCACAGATTTGGGCAGCCATCAATGGAAAGTCTATCTGAGGGTGTGAAGGAAAAGTGCTCACACAGGCAAATCCTGCGTCAGTAGAAGCAGCAAATGAGACAGAGAAAAACGATTTCCTCTCTATCGGAGTGTGGAAAGCACAAGAGCTATCACAGAAACTTTTATGGTCTTGCAGCAAAACCAGGAATCTCCCGGCTGCTGCAAAGGACTTTATGAGATTCCCCCAATATGCACACTGAAGTAGCATATTTCATCCGCTCCACTTGTCCCTTTTGATTTATATCCCTCAAGCTTTGTCTGCTGGAAGAAAAACAGAGCCAATGGCAAGAGATGTACCTCAAGGAGAGCACAACTGTCAGCAGGACTGCCTTTTTGAAAGGGCTTTGGAGATGCAGCAACACCGGTGGTATAATCACAGCAGCAAGAGAGCGTGAAAGCATCTGATCATTTCTGCTGTGGAGGAAATGCAATGTGCAAGGCAACAGAATCCGAGCAGAAGAGAAGAGAAGAAAGATTCCATCCTCTTCCAGTCCAACCTGGTGATGCGGCTGGGTTGTGTTTCCTGACCCTAACATGATTCCTTGCTCATTGCTAGCAAGGAAGCCATCAAATCCATCAGTTCCCTGTGGTGAGGATGAAACTCCTGCCTGCAAAGACGTCCTGTTGAAGTTTCATGCATCGTCTTTCCAAGCAAGATGAAAAACACCACGTATCATGCTTCCACATCCCTAAAGTCACCTCTAAAATCGTACCTGCAAAAGCCAAAGTTAGATAGTCTGTGAGCAGCAGGATTAAGCAAGCCTGGATTCCCACCAAGTATCACAGCCAGAGCTGGCTGACCAAAACAGGGTGGGAAATGACCTACCTCTTTCCTCCCCTATCCAGGCACAGATTTTTACATTGTTTATGAACTTGTAATTCCTTTAACAACTCTCTCCATATGTAAAGTTTATTTAAAATTGGCCATGAGCTACCTGGGGGACCAATGGGCAGAGGTCACATTGCGTAATCTTTATTTCTTCAGTAAACCTATTAAAAAAAAAAAAGAAAAAGGGGAAAAATACTTGTCATTCAACATAGCAACAACTTGTCAAGAACAAAGTGAAGGCCAGATGTAGGCTACAGCAGAGGCAGAATGCTGAATGGCAGCTACATCCCCTTTTACCTGCCCTGCCTGCTGCAGGCATGTCTGCCTGAAGGCACAGCAGCAAAAAAGCCAGCAGCTTGCATATTGAAATTGGGACCCAACCTAAAGGGCTCACAGAGATCAGGCAAAAGCGAAATTTGACCTCCTGAAAAATCCATCAGTTTATGGAGCATCAGTGCTCTCCATAGACAGTTGAAAGAATTCCACGGTTTTCCCATGGGAACTCACTGCTGGACTTGCAGGTCCTGTTGGAGCGACGTTCGTATGTGTACGCTGGATGAGGAGCCTCAAGACCCAGTTGCCTCCTTGTTTCCGTGTCAGAAAAGACTTGCATGTCCTCTGTCTGTCCCAGGAGCCGGTAACACAAGGGATGATTGCAGGCTTTGGGCGACACCAGGGGCTCCGAGTTTCAGCTGCTGTCAGCAGGGGGGACCACACGCCACCGACAGCTTGTTACACCTCCTGTGTTGTTCCTGTTCCTTCCTTTCATGCAGCCCTTTGATGAGATGATGAATTGAGCATCACTTAGTTCTTGCCTAACAGCTAGCGCAGATGGGAAGAAAAGTTCAGAGCCAGAATAAAACTGCTCCAGGTGTATTTGCTTCACTCCTGCGTTTTGCAGCAGTATTCCTAGCACTGCTGGTTAAGAAATGATATATTCTTGGCTTACACTTCTTGTGGCAGCTTTACGCTAGGAAACATCTCTGTCAAAGGATCGAAAGCTGCACAGGAATGTATTTTATTTGGAGCTCTGCATGTTGATGATTGCCAGCTGCTGGGTCGAACATCAGGATCTCTTCACAGGTACATCAGGAGGTTGTTGTACTACCAGGTGTGATCCTTTTATGGCAACTCTGTCTTTAGTGGACTGCAGAGAGAAATGACAGCAGAGTTCTGCTCTGGCAAGCGGTGTCTGGGAGGAGAGCGGAGGGACTCTCCCAGTCTGGCCAGCATATGCTCAGGAATCAGCTTGGAGTTGAAAAGGGTGATTCCCCCAAGCATTGTCAGCTGGAGCAAGAGCCAAAAAGATGTCATTACATTGCCATAACCCACTGCAGCCATCGCCAGCAGCAGGCAAACCAGCCTGGAACACGAGAAGAGACTTGGCTGTCACACGTGCTAGACCAGGGCCAGGCTACATCCCCTAATAATAGTCACAACAATTCCACAAGACTAGCTAAGGGCAAGAATGTACATCAAGAAGAAATAACATGGGGTCACACTTGCAAGTGTATCCCAAAACAAGAACAGGAGTGGTACGTGTACAATCCCTTTATAGTCAAGGATTAGGCTCTGGGAACAACACTTGAGTTTTTCAGGCAAGTGTTTTAACCAAATATTTTTTTCTTATCTTCTCCTCTCCCATAATAAACGTGGAAATAGCACAGTGATCAGAAAGCTCAGAGTATCAAAAAAGCAGAGGTCCTTCAAAGACAAGAAAGAAAGAGATTCTCCAGGGACACTAGACATGGCGTTCCTGTGCAATCTGCTCTAAGGTGGCCCTGCTCTGGCAGGGGGGTTGGACTAGATGATCTCCAGAGGTCCCTTCCAACCCTATGACTCTATGATTCTATGGCAGAAGTGGCTGCAGTGGATATCGATGGGTGAGCTCACACCCTGCTGTGGCATCAATTGATGCAGCCCCCAGCTACGCAAGTTTGCACCTGCAAAGAACCCACCCCTCACCTTGCTTCGGTGGCTTCATGTGACATGATGCATACGGACCGAAACACATCCCCCCTGTGTCGTCCCAAATCACCTGTGCTGCAGGTTTCCCATGGTAGCTTCTCCAGTTGCCACCACCACTGCAGGTGCAAGGAGCAGCTGGAACAAAATGCCAGCTGAGAGTGCAATGAGCCATGGAGCAAACCCTCCCTGGACAGGCTGCAGGCAGGATTTAGCAGGGAAGTGTTTTACAGTGTCAGGGTCCATTGCATCCCTCGGCTCCAGCTGGCTTCTCCAGGTTTCACATATTATTTTCATAAGAGGAGAGAGAAGCTAAAACGAAGTACAGAGAGCAGGTTTCCTGCAGTTTTTGAGCCTCCCCTTTATTTCTGCACAATGTGGAACCTCCTTTGTCCCCAGATCTCCTCTCCAGCTGATATTCCTGATCACCACTCAAGGAGAGAGGCAAGTTCAAGCCCCAGTGCTCAAACATATCTGAAGATGCATCTCTGACTAAATAACAACCTCTGCAAGCTGATAAGGTGCTTTTTCCAGGATTTTAAATTTTAAATCCATCCAGGAGATGCTCAAATTTTGTCTATGGTGGGGTTCAACATGCAGCTCCTTCTGAATCAAGGACTTGCAATTCCCTCCCCTCTGCCCCTAGCATCAACTTTAGCTACAGGGGAGAGTCTGTCCCAGTTTCATGTCTGGGCTTTGCTTTTTCACAATATGTCCTATAAGGAGAGCTAAAAATGTTTCAGGAGGAAGGATGAGTAACCGCAACCCTAGCATCATTGCATATCGTGTATATCATCTAATACCTGCCAAAAGGGCAGAAAGAAAGAGGCTGGAAAGAACACTCCCTTCCTCCCTCCGGGGCAGCTAAATCCATCCCCTGCCCACGGTGGGATCAGCTGCAGCTGAAGCAGTCCTGGCTGGAGCTCATCCAAGGCAGTCTTCAAACTTTCCAGTGCTGGAAGACCTCCCGGCACAATCCATGCCAATGCTTCTCTAATCTTATGTTAGAAAAAAAATCTTCTTGCTGAACCCAAACCTCCCAGGATGCTCTTTGTGTCTGTTACATCTTGTCCTTTCCCCAGGATGATGCAGAGGGAAGAAGGGAATCACTCTGTCACTCACTCTGTGCATCGTCTTGGTCTCTGTTTGCTCATGTTTCCTGGCCAGCCATGATTTCAGAGGTCTCCGGATTTTTGTTGCACTCCAAGTCTCTCTGGTGGCATAGAGGACTAGCCAGGCTGGACAGACCTCCATGCATTAGCTCAGTGTATTTAGCAATGCTCCCTCTACAGCTGGAGACTGTTCCCTTCCTCAAAACTCTGTACAAGATTTCTGGAGTATATGCGTATGTCATTCAGGCTGGCAGAATTCCTGCTTGTACTCCAACACACAGTTTTTCTTAAATTTGCCATCCACAGAGGGCTAGGACTGACAATAATAGGAAGGTTTTCTCAACCGCAGTACAGGCAGCTCCTCTCTGTACCTTCACCTGCCTGAAAAGACCATCTTGGTCTCCCTGTGCTACCAAATACAGAAGGGTTTGGGTGGATTCAGCAGGCAAACACCCAGTGCCTTTACCTGGATGCTAACAAATCCCTAACAAGCGAGAAGGTACACCCCCAAAATCTCACGTAACCGCTTGGTTTCTGCATGGCACTTCCCTTCCTACAGCACTACGCCTGCGTGGAGCTACCATATGCTGGGAGTATTTTACTGCTCCGTAAAGTTGGCTCCTCGCAGACTGGGTCAAAAGCCTGTTGAAGTCAATGAGCCTCTGCATTGTGGTGGGTTTGGGATGATGTCCTAAACGACCTCTGTGGGCAACTTCACAGCAGAGAACTAGGAAATGCTATTGATTTTAAGTCTTCTCTTGAACAGCGCTCGCTGTGAGCACCCAACACAGGAGCCGCATCTGTGCTGACAGATCAAGACTGACCCACTGCCACAAACTCATGGACTCAGACTGTTCTCAAGGCTCAATCCTGATCTCCTCCCCATTTACCTGTAGCATCAACAATCTGCTGAAACCATCTCACAGAGAGATGCATCAGCACCAAAATGAGCTGCAACATTAGCCACCAACAACTGATGAGCTCTGGCTCATCAAATACATGCTTCAATGCAAGGAATAAACTTGAGTACAATTCCTGGTATCCTGGGTTAAAGCCAGAGCTGCCAAGAATTTTACATGTATCACTGTTGTCCTGTCCATTATGGCTGCCCAGACTTTCCCATGTGGATAAATATCAGGTTTTCTCCGATCCAAAAGATTCCTGCTGCCTGCAAACCTCTAGGAACCATGAGGAACAGCCTGTATGCTCGTGGAGGCTGGAGCAGGAGGTGTCTGTAATCCTGCACATCCAGAGATGTGAAGGTGCATCATAAAAACCTCTATCTCAAGTGTCTTCTTCCATGTTCTCATGCTGGAAGGGAATAAGATATGGGAGAAATTCCTTCATGTGATAGCAAGTCCCACTGTTCTATGAATTCTAGGAGAACAGTTCTTCTCAGCAGCCTATGGTTCTGCATCCAGCCGTAGCCAAGGCTTCAGATTGGCAGTCAAAGGGCTGAGATCCCTTTTGAGGTCATTTCTGCAGGCCTCCTGGGTGCAACCACTGAGCCAAGAGCCAATTACACAGTGTACAAAGAAGAGCTCATTCCTCAGCCCACCGACGGGGAAGGACCCCATGCTGGGCTGTACCTGGGGCGAATGCCTCCCAGAAAGGCTGTACAAGGCGGTACAGAGGCAGCTCAGCACTGCAGCATTTCTGCTGTTCCGTGGCTCGGGGCCTCATGCCACAGTTCCCAGAGTAGGAGAGAGGCACAAACTTACAGGAGGAAGCAAGGAAGCTCCTCCATGGGAGGGGAAAGACCACGAGATCTGGCTGATCAAGACCATGAGGTGGTGGTTCTCCAGAAACTGCACAAAGCAGGCTCAGGGCAGGAGACCTTGACTGTTATCTCCAAAACACAGTGTTGGATCCCCACAGATTTAGGGTTTCTGCTAAAGGCGTTGGTATTTTTTTGACTGTTCTGCAGAGGTCTGATGAGTTTCTACCCTGGCAGGCAAGTTCTACACCAACCTCAAACACAAAGCAAGTTTTCCTTCTGCACTGCTGGTGCACAGAGCAGCTGTGTCACAGCTGAGCAGTGACTTTCCCTGCCCACGCAACCTGCAAAACACATCCCAACCTGCCCCTTGCAGGCCTCAGGATCCTGAACTGGCCTGAGGGAGCAGTAGAAATTCCCCTGGCCCAAATGCTCTTAAACACTAGGGCAGGGAGAGGGGCAGAGGGGAATAAAAATGCAAACATCCTAAATCACTAAGTGGTCTCTCCCACCCATTTTCCATGCAATCACCAGAGCGAGAAAAATAAATGAAGAAGGGACAAACCTAAATACCTCTATGCAGAGTGTGAAGACTCACAATTACTCTTCTGCAGGCGTGGACAGTAGATTCAGGATTAGTGCTGTATTCTGGCAACCCAGGTGCCACCAGCGCCAGAGGTGAGTGTGATGCTCTGCTCAGAGGACACACACTCGTGTCTGGGGGCGGCACAGTGAGCAGGAATGGGGACATCAGCTCTCCTCCCTCCAGCCCATGTAGCATGTCCCACCTCTTCAGATGGCTTTGCCATAGCTGTGCCCTTGGCCAGCACCTCGCTTGTTCTGAGAACATGCTCCACACCAACAGCCACCACCCACAGAAACACTTCTGTAGAGAAACAGGCTCGTCACTGGATGAACTACCAAACACCACAAGACAGTGGAATGCCCTGTTATCCCATCCCTGGGTTGTCACTTTACACCCCTCCTACCTAAGAGCTCTATGACCCATCTCACACCTACCCTACGCTCCCAGATCTTCTTTGGATGCCCAGTTTAGGCTGATTTGATCCAGACAAGGGACACATAGGTGTCAAGTCGGACACCCAGGTCCTTTAGCAGCTCTCAGATACCCCACCTTGATCCAGCTCTCAGAACATCGATGGAGACTCTGACTCTAAGGGAATTTAGAAATATTATTAGATACAGGTTTTGCGATGTTCAAGCTTACAAAGATGAAAGAAACTGAAACTTACAGTCCAAGAAAACATTATCTGATTAAAAAAAATACTCGGCTTCTCTTGGGGAGCACCAGGCCTGGGTGTAGGCTGATACTTGCCACCTCGGGTTGCATCCTTCGCTGCACTGTGGTTGGGCCAACAGTGGACTGTATTTAATACTCAGCCGTGGGATAAAAGTCCTTACCTCGAGCCCCACGTGTGCGCTGAGCAAGAAAACCAGTGCATTCCCAGAGCCTTGGCTTGGGGCTTACCTTCCAGCACACAGCCCACACGTGGTGCATCAGTGGTGCGGGGTGGGGGTTTTCCTGCGTTGATCCTTCGACCCGGTGGGTTGGGGCTGGATGCAGCCCCCCCCCCCGCCGCCGCCTGTGCCCGTCCTGCTTCAGCGGCACAATTCAGGCCAGAGCACTAGATGGGGCTACGCGCCCGCTCCTCCTTTCCAAGCCCTCTGCAAACGGGAATCGCCGCCCTGAAGTTCAGCTGAAGGAAAAGCCCAAGCCGCATTTACTGGCCACAGGGAGCCCTCCTTGGCACTGCTTTCATGGACCGCTTCGCCGCGTTTGCTTCTGCACCACGGCGTAAACTGCTGCGTGTCTCATCTGTGAACCTCCAGATCTGCGGTTGGGCATGGGGACAGCCCCTTTTGGTAGCCAGGTACCAAAAATCATGGACGTTCCTAATGCAGCCTGAGCATAAGCCATTATAGGCTGTGACTGTCCTTTTGCAGCAAGAGGTTCCAGCCCAAGACACCTCAAGTGTCCCCCCAGGCTGCAGAATTACATATGGACATTCATCCATGTATTTCTCAGCAGTGGCCAGAGCCGGGGACAAGCCGGCACAAATTGCTGGCTGGTGACACAAGGGACAGCCCATTTGGGGAGAAAAGTAGGTTTAGAAATAGAGTGTGATAAAACCAGACAGGAGAAATGGTGACAGGCTTCAGACCCTGGTGACAGCAGCATGAAAGGCCCAGGCACACGATGCTATAGAGGGTCGACTCTGGCAGCTGCCGTCCTGCTTCAGAGGCATTTCTAAGGATTCAAATGAGATTCCTCCCTTCTCCAGCCCACCAGCAAGGTCCTGGTTTCATTCCCCTCCAAGCCTGCTTGTCCCAAATCTCCTCCCTCCCTTGTTTCCCCCAGGCCTTTTCTGAGGTTTCTGTGCTGCAGCCTCCTAAACCCACAGCAAATGCCTTCTCATCCCTTAGGCACAAACCGTTCCCACCTGAACTTTTCCAGCTCTTCAGCCTCAAAAATAGGCCAGAGAGACCTCGCAGCCCAGCTCGCACACCAGCACAACAGGGTGGCAGAGAAAGGCGGTTTTCCAAAACAACAAAACATACTGATGGCCCAAAAATAAAGGAGGCAGAACCAAAGGGGACACAAGGGAAGAAATGACGAGCAACAAAATCCAGCTCTTGCAGAGGAAAAACTCCATTGCAGCTTCTCTGCTGGCTCCACCAAGGTCTTCATATCCTCTCATCCTTAACTCAGCCTGAGAAGATGGTGGGGAAATAACTCCAGCTTGTGCAAAATGTGCCTTCTTTTTTTTTTTTCTTTAAACTGAGATTAGGTAGAAACAGGCTGGAGACTTGGAGAGATTTGCAAAGCACCCTCTGCACCTTCTGCTCCCCTCTCAGGACTGGCTTGCATACTCAAGGTCCAAGCTGGGCCTCGAGAGACTTCCTTGAGCTACAGAATAATTATTTTAGCTACAGCAGGCAAGCAAAGACCACTGAGAATGAAGCGCACAACGCTTAGCACTGCAGCACCCTTTTATTTATAGTTTCCCTTCGTCAGAAAGATGAGGGAAAAAAATTATGTTTTTCTGCAACTTGCCCATCGTGTTCTTCTTGAGCCTTGGCAGCACCTTCCAATAAGCAGCTCCAGCACGTGACCACTGATGAAACCATCCCATGCAACTCAAAATGTCTCCTTCCAAAGGCCAGGGCTCCTCGCTGCCCACAGGGAGGGAGCAGGAATGGCTGCACTGAACAAGAAGGCTTTGTTCTCCTCAAAGGCATACGTGGGAGCTTGGAAACATGTTGAGTTTGGCCGGAGTACAAGAGGCAGGCTGTGAAAACGAATGACCAGGCAGATGACCCCTGAGGGAAACAAACCACCTACGTTCAGCCCTGCTCAACCCTCCATGCACGAGCAGCTCTAATTCCACTTCACAGGCTGGAAAATGCAAGTGTTAACAGGTATGAGAATTTCAGTCAAGATTCAGTCACGGGGGGTTTTTTTTAAACCACAAAGAGGTGATGCACAAGTGCTTGGGCAAGAAGAAAAGGGTAAATCAGCTGGAACAGGCAGGTAGCTGAAGAGATTAATGAAGTCTACAGGCACTGCCTCTCCACCACCCCACCTTAAAATCCAGTCCTAGTAATTTCTGAACTTGCATATCAATATAAACCGTATCAATATAGCACTGCTGATTTAATGCCTGCTTCCTAACTTGACCATCAGCTGCCACTGATAGTGTCATGACCATACCAGAGCCAGTAGCACATGATAAAGTTTGAGTTCTGGCTTGTGACGAACACATACTTGGTCCCCACCAAAAGATCCCTTGCTGTGCTTAAAGGAAGGCATCTTATTTTATTGTTTTTAATTAAAAAATTCTTGTTGCTTTTACCACACCAGTGCAATACTTTTGATAGAGAGGTGCAAGGAATAAATTACAGGATTATAGAAGATCATCAAGTCCAACAGTTAACCTAGCACTGCCAAGTCCACCACTAAACCATGACCCTAAGTGCCGTATCTTTTAATATACCTCTTTTAAATATACATTTTTTAAATACCGCCAGGGATGATGATTCAACCTTTTCCTTGGACAGCCTTTTTCAGTGCTTGACAAACCTTTTGGTGAAGAAATTTTTCCTAATATCCAATCTAAACCTCGCCTGGCACAACTTGAGGCCATTTCCTCTTGTCTTATCACTTGTCACTTCGAAAAAGAGACTGACCTCCACCTCACTGCAGCCTCCTTTCAGGTAGTTGCAGAGAGCAATAAGGTCTCCCCTCAGCCTCCTTTCCTCCAGGCTAAAACAACACCAGTTCCCTCAAACGCTCCTCATAAGACTTGTGCTCTAGACCCTTCAACAGCTTGGTTGCCCTTCTCTGGACACGCTCCAGCACCTCAATGTCTTTCCTGTAGTGAGGAGCCCAAAACTGAACACAGCACTCGAGGTGGGGCCTCACCAGTGCCGAGTACAGGGGGATGATCACTTCCCTAGTCCGGCTCACCACACTATTCCTGATACAGGCCAGGATGCTATTGTTCTTCTTGGCCACCTGGGCACACAGCTGGCTTATATTCAGCTGGCAGTTGACCAACACCTCCAGACCCTTTTCTGCCAGCTCTTTCAATAAGCCCTGCTAACTCCTGTGCAAAGATCCTTTTCCCCCTTGAAAAGAGGTGGTAGCCCATCCGTGACCCACAGGCCTGGTGTCATAGAATCGTCAGGGTTGGAAGGGACCTCAAAGATCATCTAGTTCCAACCCCCTGCCCTGGGCAGGGACACTTCCCACTAGACCAGGCTGCTCAAAGCCCCATCCAGCCTGGCCTTGAACACTGCCAGGGATGGGGCATCCACCACCTCTCCAGGCAACCTGTTCCAGTGTCTCACCACCCTCATGGTGAAGAACTTCTTCCTAACACCCATTCTGAAATGACCCATCTCTAGTTTTAATCCATTCCCCCTAGTCCTACCACTACCCGGCATCCTAAAAAGTCCCTCCCCAGCTTTCTTGTAGGCTCCCTTAACATACTGGTAGGTCACAATAAGGTCTCCTCAGAGCCTTCTTTTCTCCAGACTGAAATGTGTCAGGTAAACTGACCAATGATAAAAACCCCCAAAATTCTGCCAGCATCACCACGCTTGGAGACAGGTATTGATCTGCTGGCTCTTCCTGTTTCTTCCTTCATCAATCACTGCAACTGGAGAGAGAGAGGAGAATGCCACTTGTGCTCCTGATCACTTAACCAGTTGTCCCAAGGCCCTAAAGTCTCTCTTGATTGCCCTCAGACTCCTTCTTGCAACTTCATCACTGCCTACCTGAAAAATAAATAAAGGATAGTAACCCGAGGGCCGTACCAGGGTAGGAATCTTTCTCTTCACATCTTTAACCTGGGCTCCAGGCAGGCAGCAGACTGCCCTGAGAAGCAACTCCAGTCTGCATACTGGGCCTCCTGTTCCCTTCAGAAGGGAGTCTCCTATGACAATCACCCGTCTATTTTTTCATTATGGAAGCAGTTTTGGCAGAGGGCAGAGGCTGACCTAACCTCGGTGACACCTCTAAGCTAAGTCAACCGTCCCCCTCGTTATTGTTCGGTTCCACTTTCAACATCTCATGAGACACAGGCAAGGCTGATGCCGGACTGCTCCAGCCTGCTGCGACCAGGAGGTGCCTATGTTTGTCTACAAATATAACTCCTAGAACTTCTTTCAGGTCAAGACCCGCACTGCTGCAAGAAGGCAATTTCCAGAGACAGGTGGCTGCAGAACAAAGGGTTTGCATTTCACAGCAGGGCTCAGCTGTCCCTCTTCACACCCCTTCATCCTTTAATTCGTATTTGGATCTGGTCATATGTCACTTCAGGCAATGGTTTCTTCAACAGCACCTAGCTTCTCATCAGCGGCATTTTTAATCATCATCATATTCTCCAGTTTTGCCAAAGTTGGTAATTATCTTAGCCCCAATAGGCAGGACTTTCCTGGGCTTTGTTTATAACACACGGGCACAGTTGTTCTTTCCCAGGAAACAAAGAGCCTTCATTTGACAGCAACAAATGTTAGTTTGTCAGCATGGATTCATTTAAAAATAAAAGAGCTATATGAAATACCGTCACCTTTGGTACATTTGAAATTAGTAAAGGCAGGAGCCTTCCCAGGCAACGGAAATTTCAGAGGGCAAGATTCAGGTGCTGGTAAGATCAGGTATTTGCATAAAACCTTGCTGCTGGCAGGCTAGAGGAAGAAAGTCACAGCATCACCTTTGTGCTAGCCTTAATAGAGGGGCATGAGCTCTTCCTTCATCTGCCCGTGGCAACAGGCAAAAAGATCACACTCATGCTACACAGCTGCCTCCTCTGGTCCCCTCCCATCTCCTGATGGAGTCCCAGCTGCAGCACAGGAGCTGAAGCTATGGGCTTCAGCAGATACACATCCACCCGCTGAAGAAGCTGAACTGCTCTTCAGTTCCTTATCAACATCCCAGCGACCCCACGAGCTCAATATGCAGCTCCAACGTGTCAACTGGTGACTGGCCACAGACAGCAACCACCTTTTTCAGAACTTTGCCACTCTGCAGTCAGGTGGCTTTATGTGTCTGGTCACGCAACTCTGGCACACGTTTGTTGTATCATAACAAACAAGTTGTAACCTTACTTGTGGTACTTTTCCCAGGTGACATCAGTTTGTCCCCAGCTGAAGATAAATCGTCTGGGTGCAGGACTCCCATAAACACTTGAAAAAAGGGCATCCTAAATTCACACTTGGCAATTTGAAGTTTCTGTTTGTTTGAACAAATCATACCTGGCCAAAACAAGTATGCTGTTCATCTCTTCTGCTACTCTCTCAGTGGCCACACAAATCTGAATATATTGCAAGAAAAATGAAACCCAACTTCATAAATTATCGAAATTTCCAAAGGAGTTTCTGAATCATTTAGTCCTAACCAAGAATTTCGACTTATCTCACCTGAAAGACTAAAAAACCATAAGAGATAATGCAAGTACTTAACAACCACTCTCAATTCAAGGGAGGACAAAGGTTCCCTGCACAGAAACCATGAAAAAAATCCGGCATCAGAACAGGTCAGGCACATCCACAACTGTGATAACTCCTACACAGAGAGGAGAGTTACTAAGAGAAATTCTTGTGTGGAACACAATGGCTTTATTACTGCTCCCAAATTCTTTGTTGACTTTTTAAACAAACACCATTAAGGCATATCTACAAGGGATGATGCAGATTCTTCGCAAAGCATAAGATCTGGGACGCAGCTTTTGTTCCTATCACACCTCCAGTTAGGACTGAAGCCCAGACCAGAAGCTGCAGTCTGTCTCCAGCATTGAAGGACGCACACCCTTGAATTTTAGGCCAGTACTATAACTCCATCTGAAATATTCTCATGTACATTAACTTCAAAATCCTGGAAGCCAGGATTGGTCAGTGTCAAGATGATTCTCTTTTCCGGGCACCAGAGAGCTGAAATTCCACTGACAAGCATTAAAAAGGCATAAATGAAAGGAGAAAGAATTATCATTGGCCATTAATTCCCCTTCTTGAGTGCCTGGGATTGTATCAAGACTTTCAATTGGACCACTAAGACATGCAAAATCCTTAATAAAGGAGGCAGAACAAATTACAAACTGTGAGACCAATACATATGTAGAAAGTGGTTTCATCAGTTTATTGCTTTTTGCAACCTGAACTTTGCTGCCAGTTCACGGATGGTCACGTCTGTGCAGGCGTATTCAATGCAGTACACACTACCACGGAGAACCATGTTTTATCACAAGCCATAAAGCTAGTGGGAAAATAATCTAATCCTACATCAACGTAATTTGAGAATTAGACAGTAAATACAGCATCTCCAAAAAGCTATTGGCATTTACATTAATCAACTGATAATTTTTAAGTTACTGAGTAAAGCACACTGGTGAGGGACCAAGTTCTCTGGAACACATACTTCTGGTGAATTCAGAATGTATTCACAACACGCACATTCTGAACTCTTCCAAAATTTCACTAATACCAAAAGAAATTAAGGTACTTTGCTTCCAGTTTAAATACCACGAGAAAATAATCAGCACATTTTATTATATTAACTAAAAGACTATCTGTATAAAACTCTTCACACATGAAATATTTTTAAATTAAACAATATAATTCTTTTACTTACAAGAAAAATGTAGACTAGAAATTTATTGCTAGTACAAAAAATTAACATGTTTCACAGAGGAAAGTTAGATTAATATTATTGCTGTGAACACAAACAGTGCCAGAAACAAAAATCTGATTTTCAAACTTGCTCACCTGCCTCAAGGATGTACAGGTACATGGGACTTATGAAAGGTGAGGTCCATAACTTTCTTCAGAGTTACGCTTTATGATCTGATGTCATTTTATTGCCTGTTAGTATAACAGCCAGAATCAGTCTGCTCTACAGCATTCTAACGTTATCGTTCATTAAATCTTCTCTCCATGGAATAAAAAAACCCACAAAACACCAAACCAAAAATAAAAACACCAACCACCCTAATCTTGCTTTTCCACATTAGTATTTTGAAAATTTAAAACTACAGCTACATTCATGTCTTTGCCCTTAACGAAAAGAAAAAAAAAAGTGGGAATGTTCACCACATAGAGAGTCCATGACTATGAACAATGTTTCTAGGCCAGCCTTCAATCAATTTGCTAACGAGTTTTTGTTTCCAAAGAAAGCATTGTTCACATATTGTAGATTTGAGTAATAACACTACTCCTTGCAAATGCAGTCATATCTATTACTCTACTAGTAAAAAAATGAAAATGAACACCAAAACCTGCTTGTAGATTTGCACAGTCCAGTTTCTTTGCAATGCACTGATTTCCAGTCACAAGCACATGTATCTATAGCTTTTTTTTTTTTGTATGCTGCTTTCAGCAGTTACCTAGCTTGCTACTAGACTGTACTACTGCTTATACCCACTCACCCAATTGCTGACTTAAAAGCTGAACCAGGAAAATCAACAGCTCTACCTCTCCCTTCAATTAAATAGCCAACACTAGAGTTCATATGGGTTATTATCACTGTAAACTATTAAGGTTATGATATCTGTAATTCATTACATAAAGAAAACCAATGGAAATTTTAGTTTAGTAATAGATTCTATTATTGCTAAATGGAAGATTATACAAACCAGTGTTTTACAGACCTAGAAATTCTCAAGTTACTCTAAAAAAAAAAAGGGGTGGCGCATTCCATATGAATGCCACTTCTTTAATTGGGAGTAGCTGAACTCTGCTGCAAATCAGCTTTAGTTAGAAATATTCATCTGGGTCTTAATGAATGGAAATGAAAAAAGATACGATTCAGGTGAAAGTCTCCTACTGGCTAAATCCTCTTATAGTGTGCCCTGGGCCCAGACATGCCTCATGATAAAGCAGGATTCTAACCAAATACATTAACACATCAATGATTTTAACACCAGTCATGAACACCAAAGTACTCACTATTCAGTTGTTGCCACAACAGTTCCTTTTCCTTCACCTCCACTCCTACATTCTTCCTCCACCCCCAAAAAAAATATTAGCACAAAACCAAAAGAACATAAATATATGAGGGGAAAACACAATGCTCAAGTTGCAAGAAATTAAAGACTTGGGAATTATACGCCTTTCTTTTCACAGCATGCATGAAAAGGAGTCATACACCAAGAACTGGATCAACAAAGACAATAGTTCAGTGGAAAATAACTCTTGTGTGCTGTTAGACAACTCAGGCTAGCATTGTGCGTATCATATACATCTGAAAACAAAAACTCTGCTTTTCTTCAGACAACATAAAATATTAAATATTTTAAAAGGATCTCTTTCAACTCCAAGTTGTATTTACACAGTTGCCCACAAAAATGTGCAAAGTAAAATCTGACATCAAAATAAATTTGTAAGTCCAACAAATTGAACTTGACATTAAAAAAGGCAGCAAGATCCTACATCCATTCTAGACACACTTTAAAGAACAACATAAGAC
The DNA here is from genome assembly GCA_013400135.1 of Rhinoptilus africanus. NCBI lineage: Eukaryota > Metazoa > Chordata > Aves > Charadriiformes > Glareolidae > Rhinoptilus > Rhinoptilus africanus. The sequence goes on along the minus strand of VXBO01005588.1, from coordinate 81,808 downwards.
AGTGAAAAGGTTGTTCCAGCTGAACCTCTGGAAATTTAACAAATCCAAACCACGCTGCGCTTTAATCACTAGCTGTCTTTGACGCAGAATTCACAATGTATCCCACCGGTGAGGTCTTTGACAACTTTTTCTTTGATCAGTTTTTGCAGAAATTTTGTTTCACTTGTCACATTGTGCATAGTTTGTCCGTTCATGGCAGCCATGCAGAGGTTGTTGTAATAGTGCAAAGGTGTGCTGGGCTGATCGAGGTCATAGCCAAATCCTGCTAAGCTCACTTCATCACATAAATGTGTGGCCAGAACGACTGCTGTCACCCCAATTGTAGGTACGTTCTAAAAAGGAGGGGAAAAAAAAGCCAGCTGAATTCAAATATGTTCTCCTTTGCCAGTTTTATAAACACTTTACAAAACTTAACAGCTCTGTCTATTCCCTCTCCTCATTTAAAACCGAAATCAATTAAACAATCAATTACAGCTAAAACTAAAAATCAATTAAGTGACTAAGTAAAACTAAAACCTTCAAGGCAAAATACAACACAGTATGAGTTGAGTATGTGCCTGTAACAAGACTTTTGGCTGTCAACACCATTTTTTCCTGTGAAGGCAAGACAACCTATTACTATGTAGTTAAACTACAAGTGAACCCTTGCTCTAAACATTCAAACAACTCCTGACATGCAGTTAAACCTGACATTTCTTGATGTACTTTATTTCAGTCTTGAGCAACAGGCTCTCTAACAGTATTGTTCAGAATCTGACTTTTCACTGAACAACCCGTGAAGAAGGCAAGTATGCTACGATACAGTTAAAAGACACATAGCTTGGTATGTTGTTATTTTTACAAATAAGCACGAGAAGATCCTTCAAACATTTGTGTAATAACACTACCATTAAATGCTGTCACACAAAAGCTAAAGAGACCGTCGTTATTCATACTTTTCATAGTTCAAGAGAACTAGTGATATCCAATTTCTCAAACAAATAATTAAAACAACAAAAATGCAGCGTATAAGCAAACCAGGCAATTCACCACTCTACCATTGCTTGAGTGGAGGACAAAGAGGGAGGATATACCCATCAGTTGCTATGGAGCACAGTGGCATACACACCAATTCCAACAGTTGGAAGGTTGTTTTACACTGCCCTGGTTTCCATGCTCTCTCTGCTTTCCCTGCAGCTGGAGAGACATCTGTCTATAGCTGATCGCTGGCTTGAATTAACAGTGCTGCTCTTAACACACTTAACATACATCAAAAGCATATTTTGAATATTTAACACCAGTTACAATGATGTGTGAGTGAACACACTGTACAGGAATGAATTTATGTCTCACTGCATCCCAGTGCTTTGTAAAACAGGCCATTTGATGTAGGCTTTCACAGGCATACCACCTCATCTAAGAAGGTGAGCTGAAATCCTATTTTGATTTTACACAAGAAAATACTAGAGCTTTTTGAGAGCACATTAATTTTCCTATTACTTGAGACAGCTCTGAAACTGCAGAGAAACAATGCTGAAGGAAGAGCTCAAACTTTTCTTCAGTTTCTTATTTTACTTTGTATTTTATAGCATCCCTCTCCTAAAAAGAAAATTCTCACCTTATCCCAACCCCAGAATTTTGACCGAGGTTCAGGGAACTGTAAAATGTCCAAAGCTGTCTCTTTGATGATGGCTGGATTCAGAATCCGGAACTGCTTTGATGTAAGAGGAATTTTCTCAGCAACCTCTTTCCAAAAGAAGAGTCGCACCGACAGAGGCTAAAAGAAAGGCAAAAAAAAAAAAATAGTTCAGCAAAGGCAAATTCTGAGACTGCAAAGTGTGTGTCAGACACAGTACACAAGTTACAGAATTCATCGATGATTATGAGAAATTCAGAAAACTGTTTATAGCTAAGGTGCATCAGCAATACCAGTGTACAGCTCAAGTGACTGACCCAAAAGAGGAAAAACCTTCAAAGTATTTGAACCTGCAGAGAGAACAGCAGAGGGAGAAGTTGCTTATTCTGAATATCTGACTGCACTTCGTGTTTAAACCAACACATCTACCAGCACTTCCAAGTTCTTTGGACCTTCCCCAGCACAACTGGGCAGGCAGCAGTATTTAAAGAAATCAGAAAAGGAACGGAAGTTTTTCACAAACATTGACCAGGCATTCTGAAGTAAGCACTGGATTTAAAAAAACTTTTGCTCAGGCTTTGAAGTGAAGCTGTTGTTTGACAGCATCCACCTAATGATAAATGTAACGCTTCAGAAGAGAATTTACACAAGACTCAAAGTTAGATTCCGATCTCATGCCACTTGCAGTCAATTAAATGCATACTAATGGAAAAAACAATACTAAATCAGCCTCATTTTACAAATCTTTCCATATAATGCATAACACTAAGCAAATGATAAAACCGATACAGCTGCCAACACAGATCTATATTTTTTAAAACAGGCTTATTGCTACCCTAACATATAACTCGACAGCAGCCTGAACTGATCAAATCCAGGTTGCTGTGGTCCCATCTTCCCACCTGCACTCAAAGTACCAATGCCTGCGCAGACAGCTCAACCAACTGAAAGCCTAGTATTTGAAAGAAGTTTGTTTTCAGTTCACAGAGTCACAGAGCAGTTGAGGTTGGAAGGGACCTCTGGAGGTCAAGTGGTCCAACAACCCTGCCCAAGCAGGGACACACAGAGCCGGGTTAACTAGTACCATATCCAGATGATTTCTGCATATCTCCACGGATGGAGACTCCACAACCTCCCTGGGCAACCTGTGCCAGTGCTCAGTCACACTCACAGTAAAAAAGCATTTCCTGATGCTCAGAGGGACTCTCCTGTGTTACAGTTTGTGCCCATTGCCTCTGGTCCTGCCACTGGAACCACTGAAAAGAGCCTGGCTCTGTCTTCTTTGCGCCATCCCTTCAGGTATTTACGTACGCTAGTAAGATTTTCCCCTGAGCCTCCTTTTCTCTAGGTTAAACAGTCACATCTCTCTCAGCCTTTCTTCATAGGAGAAATGCTCCAGTCCCTTAAGCATCATCATGGCCCTTCAGTGGACTCTCTCCAGTATGTCCCTTCCCAGATCAGTTCCCAAAACTGTCTCTCTGCACTACCAAATACACCAGAACAAGGAAGAAGGTGGGAATGAGCAGATCTCCTCCTCAGCCATGGAAAACAGGAAAAGGTACCCTTTTCATAAAGCATATGCTTCAATCTTCTAACTCACTAACAGAGGATAATGCAGATGACAAAAAGCAATCACTCTTTCTACCCCCAAAAACCATTTTGATAGAGAAAGCCATCCTTGTAATAGTCATTCTTCAAAACTAAACCTTAAAACATTAAATACCCAGATAGCTTGTAAAACAAGTCAGGGATTCAATTCAAATTAGAAAGCCGATGGTCATCAAAATTAACCCACTGCTGCAGGGAAGGTCACAGACTAACATTGTCCTGTCCCTAGTAGAAAAAAAATAAAAATCAGGGAGCAGAAGTTCTTAAATTTGCAGAGATTCAAGCATTAAGGAAAATCTCCCCTCTACAAAACACACTCATTGTTCAAAACAAGGCCACATCCCTGTGCACACCCTCTGGACTAAAGTAGTAGTAGCGGACAGTCATGGTCAGTGTTAAACAGACCTTCCATATGCTCTCATGTTGTAAAAATCAGAATTGAGAAGGGAACTTGTAGTACTTAAACTAGTATGTGTTCAATTGTTAAAAAGCTTGGCAGGCTTTCTCCTAAATCTCTCCCAATAGTTTAGAGGACTTGTTTTCATTCTGTGGTCAGAGAAACCTAGTTACTGGTTTTCAACTTGCAGAAGTTATCTGTCATGAAATTTGAAAGGGGGGAAACCACCAATTTAAAGAGAGTCTGCAAACATGGAACTTTTCTATCAGTTCCCTGCAAACCTCTGCACTATTTAAATACTTAGTGAGAAATAAATGACCTCTTAATTTCTGAGTCACAGATAAATGTGAACTAATAACTGTGATGCTCCAGTTACACATTAACTGCAGGTATGTCTATTGTAGGAGCACAGACTTTAGCTGTTAAAAAAAATAAAAAAATAATGGACTGGCATCCAGAAATCTCATTTCTATTTCAAGCTCTGCAGACTTGCACAAGTCACTTAAACCTAATGTGAACTGAATTCCGCTTTAGTAAACACTCGATGTGTCATATAGCTTATTCATATAGCTTGCAAACCACAAATATCTGCAGGAAAAAAGTGTTACTGTCAGCACAGGGCTTCAACATGAATGCTGGTACCAACTGTAAAAATATCCTCACTATAACAAAACAGGAAGTAACAGATCAGCCAGCTTCTTAAGCATTAGAAAAGACACCAAAAAAAGCCCCAGAATCACAGGTATATAAGGTATATAACACTGCCACATTACATACCAAGGTTTCATTTTTTACCATTGCTTGAAGCCAATTGAAATCAACACTTTTAAATAAAACAGCCACAAACAAGCTAGCAGGAGGATACTCGTGTTCAGAAAGGGGGGCTCCTTCGGGGTAAGTCATCCGTATAGTAGTTTTGTTACCAACATGATCTGTGTATCCTTGAACTGGCGCATCATTTAACCTAAGGAAAAAAAAAAACACCACAATGAAGAAAAATGTATTTAATAAGCATGGGTGACAAACTCATTGAAACATCAGACACTAAGCAAAGAACTTGTATATGGCCCACAGACTTTTAACAGCACGGAGAACAGTGTTTTCTCAGTATCTCCATGTTCCTTGCCTCACACACTCATCCATCCCTTATCTTTGAGAAGAAGCTGATTCTATTTCTGGATTAACTGACACAAGTGCAAAATTTCAAGAAGAAAAACTTGAATAGAAAAGTAACTTAAAACCAGCATTGCAGAATTTCATATTCACTGCCTTGTGCCAACTCAGAGGGGCTTAAAAGAGGAAGGAAAAGAAAACACACAGTAAGTCGCCTGCATTACTTTTTTTATACATACACACACAAGTATTACACACAGAAAGGCATTCAAATTATCCCTTTAATGCTATGTAATCCATCCTGTGGGTTTACATCATTCCAGGTCACCAAAAATTTCAGATGTTAGCATACTACTGACATCAACAGCATCATCCAGCTCCACCAGTTCTGCAGAACTGCGTAAGTCCCACAAGCTTTTCTGTATCAACAGAAAAGCCCTAATTTCAGAGAACAGTTAATGCAAGTTATCTGCCCCTCCATGTGCTAACAGATTTGTTTACCTTTGTATAAGAGCTATTGACTCACTGTATCAAGTCTGCCCTTTTTAAGAGAGGCAAGCTTTAGTTTACAAAGCAATTTGGGAAAATGCTTGTATTAAATTTATTTGTGACTTTACATGATTCAAAATACAAAGAAGGAGGGTTCAAGTAATCATGTTCAGAAGGCACAGATACAGAGCATATATTCATTTAATTCAGACATAGAAAACATGGGTAATCATAGAAAGCATGCACTAATCTTGTAAAGATAAGGAAAGATAAGCATGCTCTACAGTGTGTAAGCAAACTGTGTAATGAAATACCAATTAAGTTTTATTGTGTTTGAAATAGCTGTTATAAAAAAAATCCTTCAAATAAGCATTCCACTAAATCAATGGGAAAAAGGCAGACATGAGTCCTAAAGCCTGCTTCTGAAAGCTTAAACATAAGCATGGATAAAATCAGGATTGTCTACTTGTCTCAGATTTCACTGGTTTCTATCTCATTTCTACCCATGGTTGTTTGGGGTTTTTTTGTATCTGAAGTCCACAAATAATTACACTGAATTCCTGTCTTCTGAACTTGACAATTTATTTTGCTTCTAAGACTCCAAATTCCATCAAGTCACAAGTCAGTTTCTCAAAAGCACTTTCAGAAATAGTTTTATAAGTCACCTAAATATTGGAGACATTTTCCCCTTAAAAACATAAGTTGGCTCATAAAGTTGAAGTACTTGGAATCCTTAAATGGAAAATATGTACCTTATAACAATATCAAACTGATTCAATAAGCGACCCAGCTCTGACCCATGAAGAATTCCACCACTGCCAACAACAACACAACGCTTACAGTGTTTTGACTTCAAATCTTCTGGTAAATCATGCTCAGGTAAGAGTTCAAGGAGATTTTTAAGCTTATCAAAGAACTTGTGAAATCCAAAGGGAGGTTCATATTTAAATAAGCTTTCATTTTCATTTGTATTTTTTCTTACGAAGGGAGATACATCCATGCTATATTTCTCTGCAAATAATTTCCTCATTTCTTTCTTCACATAAGAAGGCCGGCACTGTTCCTGCAATGCAGCGCTGGCATACTGCTGTGCTCTCTAAAACAAAAAATACATGATTTCAGTCAAGAAAGATAGCTTCAGGAACATACAAAGCCCTCTTAATGCAACCCACCAACTGACCACCAGCAGTTTAGCAAACAGGCTTATAAAGCAAGCTTAAACGTGGAAATACAAAACATTTTAAAGCATTCACTGAAATGCAGATACTAATCAGCGCAGGGTGAAAACCTGCAGAGGAATGTCTCTCCGTCCAATCACTTAAATCTGGATAGGAGCTTTTTCTAAAGAATAAATTAGGCTACTAAAAGGGATAAGTGAAAAGGAGACATTTGAGAACATTTGTACTGTTACTTGTAAAAACAGATTAAAAACCTAGACATACTGACACCCATCTAATTCAGCAGTAAGCCAGCAAGTGGAATTCTACTCCACTGCTGAATTGCATGACCTGAGTTCTGCCTGCAGCAGGATTTTACTAGAGACACACCCACGGGGGTAAAAGTTCTGGGAAATGTTAGGCTGAACTTGCTTACTAATCAAAATCATAGAATTGTTTAGGTTAGAAGGGACCTTTCAAATCATCTTGTCCAGCCATCTACCTAACACTGACAAAAACCATCATTAAAGCGGTATTGCTAAGGAGTAAAACACAACTTTTCAAAGAATGCAAGGTGGAGGTGTTTCAGGCCTTCTTTCAAAGACTAGTCACCAAAATAAAAGACTACTGTTCAGTAATGCAGAAAAAGGTTAAGCTGTCAAATAAAACCACACATTGACCCATCTCATTTAAAAAAGAACAAAACACCCCAAAAACCTATTCATGTACATTTTTTAGAAATTTGTAGTGCCAAGCCAATATCTGATGTAAGAAAGAAGAGAAATAGTAAAGGTATTTTTATCAGCTAAAATAAAAATTTTTTTTTGCATTTTCTCTTCCCTGATACAACTCTGCTGATCTTTCTACCACTGTAATAAAACATAAAAATAAAAAAGAACACACAAAAAAGCCATGAGCAAACACAGGGAGCAGAGAAAGAAGATTCAGATCTAGTTCTAACTCAGTTCCCTTTCTGTACTGTTAAAAGGGATGTGTGTATCTGGGTGCACAAGCAGGGAAGTTGTGCTGCTTTTATTTTGTTCTACTTTTTAAACAAGACTGTTCTACAAAACTGCCCCTGCCACCGATAGAAAGGTCTCTGCAAATCTGGGCATAAACACCACACTTCCTCCTGGGCAAAGCACACTTGCCCAACTTCATGCTGTACTTTGCCAGCAAGAGTCAGTGCATCTTCGGAAGAACCTCATTTTTAAGGCTAACAGTTGCGCATTCTATCAGTAAAAATTAACGCCAATCACTTGACAACTGTCCCAAACTGTATGCAGTCAGCTACTACCTAACTAGAGAAAGAGCAATGCTATTTTCTCATCCTGCATCTAACACAAACAAAATGAATCGTAAGACAGCAATAAACATAGTCCATGCAGCCTTTACATTTGCTTGGCTTAAGGCGATGGTTGTTTGGAAGCAAGAACATGTCATTAAGAAATAAGTCAAATGAGAAGAAAAAGGGAGGCAAAGAGGCTCAGAAGGGGAAAAATATGCACTGAAGAAGGTGGAAGAGGATGTACGTGCAGTGACGCTAAGGTGAGATTACCTTAAATCAGGCCTAAATCGCCTCTTAGCTCTGAGACACTCAAAGACAGAAACGTAACAACTCTAAGCCAAGGTAGCACTGTTACAAAGAGCAAACAGGTTAAGTAGCAAAGGCAGAGAAATGCCAGCAAGGAAGAAGAGAAGCTTGATTGGTATCTGTTACACCAGCTTAAAAGCCACATGCAAAACTGCAGTTGAAGTAAGTAGCTGCTACCTTAAATAAATGAACCAAGAGGTGCACCCTCCTGCACTTTTTCCCTGTGAGTCCAAAAACATTTGAGCAACTACACGGCAAAGCAGACTGGGGAACTGGCTTAGGTAAAAATAACCCTTTGGTTTGATGTGTTGGGTTTGGGGATTTTTGTTTGTTGTTTTTCTTTTTTAAAATATGTTACTTTTCATTTGCATCGATTTTCTGATCGTAGAATCATAGAATCAACCATAGAACCATAGAACCATAGAACCATAGAACCATAGAACCATAGAACCATAGAACCATAGAACCATAGAACCATAGAACCATAG